>PVKN010014851.1:0-18863 GCA_004027915.1 Capromys pilorides
TTATACTGCAAAGAACGGGTATTTTCAAGAAGTCAACCAATAATAAATGCTGGAGAGGCTGTGGGAACAAAGGATTACTTCTCCACTGTTGGTGGTAGTGTAGACTGGTACAACTATTATGGAAGTCAGTGTGGAGATTCCTTAAGAATCTAAAATTAGAGGTCTCATTTAACCTAACTGTGCTCCTTCTTGAGTATTTTCCCAGAAAAATAGAAAACATCATATGACAGTGATATATGAGCATCCACATTTCTAGTAGTGCAATTTATCATAGCTACATGTTTAAAATACAAATGTCCATCATCTAAGGGATGGATAAAAAAAAAAAGATGTGTTACTTTTACATAATGAAGTATTACTCAGCTATGAAGACACTCAAGAATTGTACATGTAAATGGATGCAAACAGGCATTGTACCTATAACAGAAATAAATCAGACTTAGGCCTGAGATCTGCCTCCACCCGCCCACTGGACCAGGCTGCAAGGCAGCCTCAGCCTGCATCCATCCCCCTATTCATCAAAGGCTGAGCTCCTCCTCTACCCACCAACCAGACCGGGCCACTCAGTAGCCAGGCGCTAACTACATTACTTCACCAAAGTGCAGAGATCACTGCTATAAAAAATGGTAAAGACAAGGAACAAGATCCAATCTCAGGACCTGAGTCCACGCAAAACAAGTACAGGAGACACTACCATGGAAGAAAACGGGAATCATGCAGATGAAATCTCTGAATCGGTAGCATCTGAGGTGGACAGACAAGCACAGAAACGTGTAGAGCAACTCAGATCAGAGATAACATCTGAAGTCAAAAAAGAAATGCATAAATTAAAAGACTGTGAAGTGAAATAAATCAGACCTACATGTGTAAACATTATATTGTATCCCTAGTGTAAGAAACTGAAAAAGTGAATAAAATCTGAAAGGTACAATATGCAATATAACATCAATTGTTGATTTCCTGTCTGTTTTGAAATTCTGTATTGTCTTTAATTTTATTTTATTTTTAAAATTATTTTAATCTATTTAGTACAAGGTCTATAGGGTCCCACTATACAGATCAGACTCCTAGTGATACTCCTATTTTCAGACTCTTAAGTGCTATGATTACAGGCATGTGCCACCATGCCCAGTCTCAATTGCCATCTCAGGGCATCCCAGGGAGGAGGCTGACATGAGATACCATGGCAGGTATCAAATCTTGCTCCCTGGGCCTGCCTAAGCAGGCACTTTATACTCTATGGGGCCGGCCCTATTTTTAATTTTAAAAATTTTAATTCTCTTTAAAATAAAAATAGTTTAAAAAAAACTTTAAAATTTCCTTTAGATGTCCTAGTCACAAAGATTCTAGCTTCTTGGATAGTGCTATGAATTTGTAGGATGTTCAACTGCCAGAAACACAAATCTTTGTCCTGGAGGATTAACACAGAGATAAAGATTTCACTCAGGTGTAGACCAACAGCTCAAATGATCATCAGTCCTTGTTCAATATTCTAAACCCAGCATTACTTCCAGTGCACACATAAATACGTTCAAACATTATTTTACTAGCTGTAGAGAATATTATAGCAACTGGAAATTAATTGCAAAGGAGCTATTTATATGAATTCCAGTGTCATGAGAAACAAATATTACAATAAAAACTCTTCTAGTGATGTTGTCAGCTATATATAGTCTGCAGTTTAGAAATTCTATTAGAATGGAACCAAGCTCATTCTACCCTGTATTACACATTGTCTCCAAGGCTCACCTATCACCAAATGCTTATTAATGAGCATCTAACTCATTCTTACTATCTACTACCTATACACGCAACTAAATACAGGTTATCTTGGACACACTGAAACAAGTCATATAGCTTTAAAGATACACTGTCAAGGTTCACAGATGTTTCTTTGTGTTATACAGGAGACCCCTAAAAGTGGGCAGCTGAAACAATAGGATATCACTGAAGGAAAGTGGTGAAGAGAAATCTTCATAGTGAAAAGAACTTTAGGCAGTGAACGTGGTCATACATTTTTCTTGCAAGGAAAAAAGAAAGCCAGATGTATGACTATATACTGATTTATGAACTGTAGCCAATGATCTGGCTGGGAGTTTAGGGATATCTTTGTTACGTTGCTCATGAAATGTGTATTTAGTTAACATTTTGTGAGGTTTCAGTCCATACTTGACTGGCTCCCAACACAAGAAATGGCAGAAAACAGAAATGGAAAAAACAAGAGCAAAACAAGGAAGAGCAAAAGCAAGCCTCTTTTCCTCTCTTATTTTGTATACAGGGTATCTACCCTTGGGTAGGTGTAGCACTCATAACCATAATCCCATCATTGGACCATGTATCATTCACAAATTCTAGATGCCTGATCCCATGAATACATGAGTGTTTGGGAGGACATCTAGACACTGACAATAACATTCTGCCCCTGGCCTCCCAAAAATTCACACACATCCCTTTATACAAAAGGCATTTTAGGGACCAGCAAGATGGTTCAGTGGTCTAAAGCGCCTGCTTAGGAAAACTTAGGCCACTGCAGGGACTGTGGTTCAATCTCCAGCACCACATGCTGCGCAAGCCCCACCACCAGGGCAGGCTGGGCCAGCCACAAAATAAAGAAACAAACAAACAAACACAACAAGCAAACAAATAAATAAAATAAAACAAATTTAAAAAAACACAAAAGGTATTTTAGTCTCTCTCTTGAGTTGTCAAAGCTCTAAAAGTTTCAACATTCAAGAAAAGTGCAAGTATCCTCCAACATGTAAGGCAAAATCTTACACTTGAGCGCCTATAAAATTGAAAAAAAAAGTTAAACAGTTCCAACACTCAATGGCACAAAATAGGCATTCCCATTCCAGAAATTACAAATAGGGAATACAAAGGGATGCAAACAAAACAAGTCCAAAATCCAGCAAGGTTAACAGAAAATATCATAGTTCCATGTGCAGGACCTGAGGCAATCTGTGGCAAATTGTGAGCTCCATGTAGCTCCACCTCTGTGGCACTTCTAGTAGTTTGCAGTTCCCATGGCTTCTGTCTTCTACCACTTTGCTTCCTCCTTGCAAATTTCCTCAGACAATCCACATTTCTGGCTTCTCCAAGCTTCTGGAGTCTCCACTGCACCTTTGGCTTCGCCCTCACAACTTCACATAATCACTTCTCAGGAACACACTGCTGGGTGTCCCAGGCCTCCTTCAGAAATCTGTGTCAGTCTTTTAAGCATCAAAACTTCTGCATTCTGCATGTGTCTAAAACCAGCACTATATGGATGATGTCAAAGTCTGCTGCCACCTGGAGCAATAACCAAGCTTCTCTCTCTTGGCTATAGGAATCGAGTGCGTGGATCACAGCACTCTGAATCCAGTTTGAAGGAACACATTCTCTGTGCTACTGCCATTTTGAAACCTGGTGCAGCTGATATTGTCATTTTGGAACATAGTGTGGTCATTTGGGAGCATGGTGCTCTGCAGCTATCTCCTCAAAGCAGTTTCACTTTTGCAATTTTAAGATTGCAAAGGGTAAAGTACTGCTGCTTCTTGTGGCACTCTCAAGACATGTTCTATTTGGTTTTTTTTTCAGCAATCAATATTTCCTCTGATCTACCTTTGCAGTCCACAGCTTACTGGATTTTTCTTTGGAACCAAGCTTGCAACATTTTAAACCATCCTTCTGGGCTCTTTATTCTTGATTCTTAGCATAAATCTAAGCTAAAAGCCCCCAACAATAGCCATGCCACCACCTCAACATTAGACTGACTTGAAACATTTTCTACAAGATTAATTAGTCTTCCACCTTTAATCTCAGTCTCAGACAATGCTTGTGCACATGAGCAAAAGAACGACAAACATTCTCCCAAGTCATAACATAAATCATCTGGAGTCCAGCAGCCAATTCAGTGCTTCCCAGCAAAAATCTCCTAAACAATGTTTTTACTGGTAGGATTTCTATCAGCTTCTGGTCCTCTGAGCTCTGACAACAATCTCCCATATGGAGTAGCCTAAGGAGTTTCAGCTCTACTCTTTTCAGGCAACATGTCTAAACCTTTCCAGCTTTCCCACAAGCCATTCCCAAAGGCTCTCGAACCAAACAGTCAGGTATAGTCACAGAAATGACCCTAATTCTCTCGCAGTAAATTGTGTCTTAGTTACTTTTCTCTCATTGCTGAGAAAAAATACCTGACACCCAAAATTAAGGAAGGAAAGATTTATTTCTCTCATTGTTTATGGAAGTTTCAGTCAATACACAGCCGGTTCCAAGGCAGAGTGGCACATGGCAGAAGTTCATGGTAGCAGCAAACACAAAAAGTAGCAAAAGCAAAAAGAGAGGAGTGATAGAGAAAGCCTCTTTCCTTCCCTTAAATTGTATGCAGGCTACCCACACCAAAGTGCTTATAGCACTCGCACCCATAATCCCAGCACTGTGTTATGAATCATTCACAAATTCAAGCCCATTCAATGACTGCATGAGGCTTTGGGAAGACATCTAGATCAAACCATAACAAGGGACTTGGAAGGAACGTGCCTAGCAAATTGGTGACAGTCATTTGTGGAAGAGATATACACATGGACATCTACACATGTGTAAAAAATGTGAAAATATTCATGTTCCATGTAAATTCTCGACAAAAAACCTCAGGAAAATATTTTAATAGCCAAATGAATATGATGATCCATTCTATGGATAGCAGTCAAACTGTTTCTTCAGGTACCTCTGTCATTGACATTGGGATTATAAATAAAGTGGCTGGGGCTGGCCAAATAGCTCAGTGGATTAAAGTGCCTACAAGCAGGTAGATGGGCCAGGGGTTTGATCCCTGGGTCTGCTATGCTGGCCTTGCCCCAAGGGCATGCTGAGACAGCGATTGAGAATGCTATAGTCAATTTCTGACTATGGCAACCTCTTGGGAGGCTGTAAACAGGCAGATCACTATGAGTCTCATCTAGTAGTGAGACCCTGAACACCCTGTAGATACCTCCCTAAAAAAATACAAAAAAAAAAAAATTTTTAAAAACACAGTAGCCAGGGGCCGGCAAGATGGTTCAGTGGTATAAAGCACCTACTTAGGAAAGCTCAGGCAACTTCAGGGACTGCGGTTCCATCCCCGGCACCACATGCTGCGCCAGCCCCACCACCAGGGCAGGCTGAGCCAGCCACAAAATAAACAAACAAACAAACACAACAAGCAAACAAATAAATAAAAAGTAAAAAATTTAAAAAACAAAACAAAACAAAACACAGTAGCCATGGCAGCAGGGACAAAAGTTATGCATATGGATAGTAACATGGACTTTAACTAATCAAGAGTTACATAGCAACAGAAACTGCACAGAGCCTGATCTGCCAGCAGAAAAGCCCAGTACTAATTCTGTGGTTGGACAACCTTACTTGGAGTGATCATCTTGCAAGCTGGTAACAAACTGATTATACTGATCACATGCATCATGAAAAGGACAATTTGTCCTTTTTGTTGTATGGGTATGGATTGCCTGATACAAATATAATACTTTGGCTAAAACTGTCATCCATGTACCTATAGAGTACCTAATACACTGTAATGGTATTCCACATAGCATTGCTTCTGACCAAAAAGTGCAGTTCATAGAAAGTGGCAGTGGGCTATGTTCACGGAATTAACTAGTCTTGCCATATTCCTCCCATCCAGGAGCAGCTGGACTGATAGAGTAGTGGACAGGCTTTTGAAGATGCCCAACTTGTCGGCAACACCTTGCATGTCTGGAGAAAGATTCTCCAGAAGGCAGTATATACTCTTAATCAGTATCAACTATGTGGTACTATTGCTCTCATAGCCAGGATTTATGGGTCCAGGAATCAGGGGTGGAAATGGCAATAGTATCACTCACCATTACCTCTAAGTACTCAGCAGTAAGTTTTTGTTTCCTAATTCTACTACCTTATGCTCTGCTGTTGTAGACATCTTAGTGTTATAGACAGTGAAGCTTTTGCCAGAAGACACAATGATTCCATTGAACTGGAAGCTAAGACTTATCCCTAGTCATTTTGGATTCCTCAAGCCTGAATCAAAAAGCTAAGAAGGAAGTTACAGTATTGGTGGGAATAATTGAGTTAGGCTGCTAATGAGAAATTGTGCTACTATTCCACCATGGAAGGAAAAATATACTTGGTGTGCAGAAGATCCTTTATAGTGTCACAGTATTACCATGCTCTGTTAAGGTCAATGGGAAAATATAACAAAAGAATTCAGACAGAACACAGTTGGATCAGAACCTTTACAATAAAGACATGTGACCCTGCCACATAAACAACAAGCACTTGCTAGCATTTATCAAAGGCCAGGAGAATAATGTGGAGGACCACTGAGACAATTCCTCCTGAAAGAAAGCAATTGTCATCCATTTTGGTTCACCTTTGCCTTACTTCTGTGTACTGATATTCACAAAGCTGGCTAAGGAAGTGTTCTATCCCTTGATTGGCTTTAAGAACTGAAAAATTGGACCAGCAGATTATGTCCCAGTGTCTTTCTCCATCTTCTTTCTAACTATAGCAGCATTGATCCTGTATTCTCTATCTGGAAACACTTGCTCTCTCTAGACAATGGTTCTTCAATGGTTTCTCTTTATCTGAATTTGGTTGAGCTTTATTTTAAAGAACTTGTTCTTGAAATCATCAATGAAGAGGAATGACTCCACCTTCTACCTCCTTCCCTTTTGGATTCTTGATCAGAACACATGCTTTCTCTCGGGCCAGTGACTGCAGTGTCTACCTCTGCTAACTGCCCTCTATTCTGATGTCCTTGAAGTTGAAGCCCTCTCACTCCTTGAACATGAGGAGCACCAGGCTCTGGAAGGGAGACATATGGAACTCCTTCTTCTCCTCCTTAAACTCCACCTTCAAATGGTGTGGCCCAACATAGTCTTCCATTGTAGCTTCCCATTGCTGCACTAGACCAGATTGAAGGTCTCAAATACCTCCTGCAGCTTGACCATCTTGTGGAAAAGGGGCAGGTGCACCTCCATGGGTGTGTATGTGGTCAGTGGCCCCTGGGGAGGATGTTCACTGTGAGGTCAGTTGCCCCTGGGGCACTCTGATTCTGCATGTGCTGCTTGAAGTGAAGTATGAAGTCCTTGGAAAGCACCACCAACTGAAGTTTCCAGTGAAGACCTGGTTATTTGTAAAAAAGGATAGCATCCCACATAGTGATTCTATGGAGTGAGACTAGAACAATCCTAATCAGTACAGTGTGAGGGCTGCACCCATTGTCTCTAGGAAACAAAGAAGCATGTCAGGCAGCACTGTGGGCCAATCAAGCCACCAAGCCCATACACTATATGGCAAGGATGTGATTCTTGTGTTGATCTTCTTGTGGTTGAGTATTTTCAGATGCCATATGTATCTCCATTCCACTTCAATTCTTCCACTAGTTCTTCTAAGCATTTAAATTGTTTCTTTCACTCTGTGTAAAATGACTTTAAGGTTGCAATGAAGACATCAGTTAGCAAAGTTCCTCTCCAGGTTTGATCACATGTCAGGGAGCCACAGGTGTGGTCTTGGCATGAGATTGTGAGTGCCTCATGAAAAGATCCTCAATGTGATGTCCTGAGGACAGGCAGGAACATAGCCCTCACTGGTGGGTGTGGGAAAAAGCTGCCTTTCATATCAGTGACCATTCAGCAACATAAATACTGGCCTCTGTTTCCTGTTTCTTCAGACAGTTTCAACTTTAATGACTGCTGTACTATAAATAAGTTTTTGAGTTGAGACCTCTGATGTGTCAAGAGGACCTGTGATAGCCATGTCTGCCACAGAGACAATTGCTTGGCCATGCCAAGCATGGTGGAATATTAACAGGTTGGATTGGTCTGGCTGGATTTCTGTGTTGAGTTTTGAATCTGGCAGTCTGTGTTCTGGTGTGGGTCACTACTGTTTCATTTTCATACTCCAGTATTTATGGGCTTCCCACAATACAGTCTGTTTTTGTTTCCTACTCCCTCTGAGGTACCATTCCTGCTCTCTGCATACTCAGATTTTGCACAATCTGACTGGAATGGAGTCTTGCAGGAGGCATACAGCCTCAGTACCTCATGGCACCCCGCAGGTTACTGATTCAGAGCATGAAAGAGTTTGTTGATGCTTGTTATAGGCTGTGCACCTATGCTGCAAGGTTGGGCAGGAAAACAGAAGTTCATTGTGATGCTAGGATAGTCGCAATGACAAAGATACTTTTGTGGTGACATTTAAAAGTACTTTATGTTTTGTAAAACAGCATGGTTCAATTTAAAGAACAGTGACCAAAGGAATTTTGATCAGGTATAAGTGTTTTTAAAACAATATTTTCTGGACTATGCCAAGTTTACATAATTTGATTTTATGCTAAATTATTAAAAATTCTCTTTGAAACATGCATGTTTGAGATATGTTCTCTTTTGGGCTTCCTAATGAAAATCCTTAGTCTTTAAATATTATTTGTATATTTGCAAATTTTCATGTATGAATTCTATGATATATGATCAATGAAAGACTGAATAGATTTTTATTTCCTATAAATTTGTCGTGTCTAGAGATTAACACTGTAATTTAGCTGGAGGGATAGCTCAGTAGAATAAGCACTTGCCTGGCAAGTGCAGGGTCATGAGTTCAATCCCTGGTACAGCACATAAAAGTAATTTAATATAAACTTACATTGAATAAAACTAATTAAATTGGCCTTAAAGTTACAATAATAAAACTTTCTGGTGTGCAAAAAGACAAAAAACAATGCAAATTGGTCTAGCCAAAGTACTTAGGGGTAACCTTTGACATCTGTGCATGGTTCTGTCCATAGCTTCCTCCTACTAAGCATGAGCCAGGTTTAGAGATGCAAGCTGTTGGCTGGAGTGGAGCTTTGAAAGAGGCAGTGATGTCTCATGGCAGTTAAAGTCAGACATCAAAGCTGAAGCACCTGACCGAAAACAAAAGGTATTTCCTCCAACTATGTTATGCAGATTGCTCCTTATTTATTTATTTAATATTTATTTACTTAATGTATTTGGTACAGGTTCTACAGGGTCTCACTACACAGATTGGACTGAGAGTGATCCTTCCTGTTTTTCAGTCTCCTAAGAGCTGCAATTACGGGTGCATGCCACCATAGACAGTGTAACTCTGTCTCAGCCCACCCTGGGGCCAGGGTTGACACCAGGAATTGAATCCCAATCATTGTACCTGCCTAAGCAGGTGCTTTAGCCTTCTGAGCTATCTGGCTCACCTGATTTCTCCAGATTTAGAGGCCAGAATTAGTATTCTTTCTGCCTACCTCTATCTGCATATTGCAGAAGTGCCATTGTTCCTCCTAGCTAGCCTATGTTACAAAATTCACATAGTTCCCATCATTCTCACAGTCATTCTACCCTGAGGCACTGCCTTCTTCATGAGTTAATAAAACCCAAGTTTGGTCTAGGCTCATGGACTTTGTTCCAATTGGCCTTTACCCGGATTTTGGGTTCTGTTGAATCTTCATAACTGGATATATGGATTTGTCTCTTTTCTCTTAACTGTGGGTTTGCTTTATGTCTTTGTTACTCTTCTCTCACTGCTGGGACAAATACCCAACACTCAAAATGAGGCAAGGAAAGGTTTATTTAGCTCACAGTTCCTGAGGTTTCCGTCGTTACTTAGTTGGCTCCAAGGCAGAGCAGCACATGGCAAAGAACAATCATTCATGGCTGCAGCAAAGAGCAAGGTGGCAAAGGAGGAGTGGCAGCAGCTCAAGTAGCTAACTTCTTCCCTCCCTACATTGAAATGTAAATTACCTGCCCCAGGCCAAGTGCAGCATCCACTCCCAAAGTAATCATTCAAACACTCCAGAAGCCACCCCATGACGCATGAGGCTTTTGGGGGACACCTGTACACAAATCCTAGCACATTAGAAGTGCTAGATTTGAAAATTGCCGTTAAGAATTCCAGAAACTTTCCCCTGGGGTCATAATTTTTAAACTCCTTAGGACTTTTTAGAACAAAAGTCATCTGGAAAAAAGGCGGCAATCCTAGGGTAGAACTATACACAGACCTATTGCATTGCTTAAAGCCAATAGAAGGGATTGAGCATTTTCATACATAGTAGTGTGACAAATTACCTTATTTCAGGGGGAGCCATCTCAGTGGTCCTCCATAGTGCCTCATTGTTTCTAGGGAGCTGAAGCAGGGTCAGCCATGACTTGTGAATCCTTTATGACACACTTTAATGAGATACTTTTAACATTTAAACACTTATAAATAAGAGAATGGGCACACCAATTCCAATATAAAACCAGAAGTGAGCCTTGAGAAACTCAAGTGAATTCAACTGTTATATAGCATCATCAAATTTATCTCAATCTGTAATTTGGGCATCAAATGTGGCTGTTCTGACATAGACAGCACTTATCCCTGAATAGCACCTATATCCACAGTAATGTTTTAATAGACTGCTCTTTATACATGTTTTCTGATCATGCTGTAGTGTGTTGTCTTTTATTTATATTATAGTGACATTTTCATCTTTGCTGCAGTTGCAAACTTTCAGTCTGATCTCCTATCCATAGGATGGAGGTCTCTGGAATGCTGACTTGAGTTTGCAGTTTTGTATCAATTTCTTGCAGAATTTTCCATCTCTCATTCACTGTTCTTAAGGGAGTCAATGTCACAGATCCAACAGCAGCACTGAGTATCAAAAGAACCAGGGAGAATATCACCCAACTCCCATTTTCCATGCTATAATTAATCTAATTATTCCCTTGGTTTGGCTGTTAAATCTCTTAGTTGAGGTCTCTACCAAGAAATAAGTACATGACTGATATCAAGGCTTCATTAGATTGACCGGAAGCTAAACTTGAGATATCATATCTATGACCACTATTATGAAATCACCAAAAAGGTGTTCTGAAATTTTACAATGGGTCAGATAACAATTAGTACATGAGACTATGTTCTGTTGCCATTTTGTGTTCCCTAATAACAGTACATGAAAACGATACATACATGTGTCTAACTTTATATACCTATAGCATTGCAATATTACTTTTACCTTTCTTCCATGCACTAGTTGAAGATGCCCATTCTGCAGTCATTTAACTTGAAACAGTGGTGCAATTTCCATGCAACATGCTGTGTGAGTCAGGTTTTGTCATTGATAATTAGCCTGGGAATTGGAGGTTAAAACCTCAACCTGACCATGTAACACAGGACATGTCCTCTTAGATCATGGTGTAATCTGGAAAGCTTAAACAGAAATCTTGTGCCAATCTTGATCTTTTCCCAGAAGGAATGCTCTAGGGAATCAATCCACAAAATAATAATTAAAGTTGCATCTAAACCATACATTATATGGATCTCTGCAATTCTGCCAAGAGCCCAAATCACCTTCAAAATGAGGGGCATTAGCCTCTGGAATATAAATCGGAATGTCAGGTTTAAAATTTCTTACAAGGTTATCATCTAAAGGAATAGAATTTATGGTTAATAAAGGAAATTGTGCTTTAGACAGTTGTACTTTCCAAATATGATTCATAGCCAATATACAAAGACTAGTATCTTGCTATAGATGAACTACATATAAAGGTGGATATACAAAATGAGAAGTACTGTTAAACTTAGCCTGTTCTTGTAAATGTGTTAAAAATTTGTGAGTTGGGCAAAATAGCAGGTGTATGGTCATTGCTCTCTGTTATGTGAAAAACCTCTACAGGACTGTCCAGCCACACAAGGGCTCTAAGTAAGGGTGGATTAGGTATGAATGTTCAATAATCTTCTCTGTGAACCATAGAAATACATACTATAGCTGTCAGAGAGCTAGAATTGCAAGAAAAAAGATTTTTAGGTCACTGCAACAAACCTTAGGGATTAACTGGATAGTGACCCTCACACATGATCTGTTGCAGGCCTTCCCAGGACAGTGGATAATGTGCTGTGCCTCCATTTTCAGTGAAAATACATGCATGCCCTCACCCCAATTTAAAAGTGATGATGTACACCATTTCAAGCATCAGTTTGGAGGCCATGCCAAGCTACAGAGGGTAAGGATTTCTGAGACTGAGGAGAACTATGTCCCCAGTGTAACATGGCTGAGGGTAAATCAGAATTAAGGGCAAGATTCAGAAAGTTGAACACATATTTAACAAGTCTAAATACATTTGCAGAGAATTTTGACCTTGTATTTCCCCTTTTAGTTAGCTGATTTTTTAATTTAAGATGTGTGTACATGATTATTCATTGACCTTGAGGATTATAGGGTATTCCCATAACATGCTTTATATTCCAGTTATCAAGAAAACTGAAAAGTTTGATTAATACAGGTAGACCACTCTCAGGTTTTATTTCTGTGGCATACCTAAGGCATCAAAGGATGATACTCACTGCTGTAATACATGTTTACTTTGTTCACTTGAATGACAGAGACAGATAGCATTCATCATATGTGAAAAGGAACCTAGAGACGTGGATATATTTAAGTTTATTGAAAGATGCTATATGACTTCTATCCACTTGCCATAACAGGCTAGTTTTAAGACATGTGGGATTGCAACACTGTTGAGGAATCGGCCTAGGAATGCGCTCTTGTACAATATGACATGCACTCTTGTGCCTAGCTTGAATTATGGCAATTGTGAATGTCTTTCACAGAGATTTAGAATTTTGATTAAAAAAATCATAGGATTTTTTTGTTTAATCAAAAATGGAAACCAGATTGACAAGAGCATCTGCATTATGATTACTTAATGATAACAGACCTGGGAGGTTAGAAAAGGCTTTAATGGTAGTCATAAATACTGGATGAAATCCCATAACCAGTTATAGAACTGTGAGTTGTAATGGTTCAGTGTTTCTTTCCTATTTTGTAAATATGTTCAGCATATAATCACAAATGTTAAGAAGATATCCATGTTTTATGACATAACTATTGATTAATAATATCGGTACTTAAGTACTGTATTAAGTCAATTTTACAATATTTGAATTATAGAATGTCAAGAGAAGAGTGTCCCCCAAAGAAAAAACTGTGCATTCTATTCTGGAGAGGGAATGAGTGTTTTTCCATTTGTATGCAACATAGTTGTGTCATGTTGTAACAACTTGCTATTATATTTGGAGATTAATTATGGTCTAAGGAGCTATGCCTTGCTATCAAATTGAAAAGAGGTGAATGTGATCCTTAATTGTGATATATTAACACAAATGAATTAAGAAATGCCTAAAGATTAGTGAAACATAGTTCTAGGTGTATCTGTGGATGATTGACATGTAGACCAGCAAACTGAGGGGAGACCAAGCTTAGATGTGAATAGCACTAACCAATAGGCTTACATCCTGCATGAAAGAAAAGAGATGAGTTCTCATTTTGAAAGAACTCCAATCTTTGATATTGTCTGTGGAAATTAGCTTCTAGTTTCATCAGCCTTTCACTGAAGCCTCATATTGACAACTTCCTGGTGAGCTTTCAGGTCTTTGACTCTGAACTGGTGCTGCATCCTGATCACCCTTGGTCTGTAACTTCCATCTTTGTGGTTCAACAGCTACTATCTCCTCTTTCTTTCCAGTATGCCTGTCTAGATGGACATTGTGGAATCTTCCACATCTCTTTTTGCTGAAACATATACATTTTTATTCAAAGCTAGCAAACAGTAATACATACATCTCACCTCGTAACCCTACCTAGTAAAGCCCCTTGTATAATTATACATACATTCTTCTGTTGATTCTGTTCCTGTAGGAAACCATTATACAGAAAATTGGTATCAGGTATGAAGTCATTGCTATGGCTGTACCACGTATTTCAGAAGTCTTTGGAACTGGTTTTCAGGAGGAGATTGAAAAGGCTCAGGGGAAGTAAACTAGACCTTCTAGACTGTTGTGAGCAGCAGTGAATATACAGTACTTGTCAGAGTTCAAAAGACAGTAATGTTTATAAGATATGCAAACAGTGAAGACCAGAATTAGGAGGTTTCAATTGGAAACAAGAACCCCACTGACCATTGGAGTACAGGCCATATGTGTTACACTTTGAAAGAAAATGTCTCTACAGTTTGCTGTCATCACACACTGGGAGACTGAAATTTAAGGGCTGGAGACTAATCTGCTGGAAGAAAATTAGAAGCAGTTCAGTGTTTAGGCTATAGCATGGTTACTGCTGATTTTGAGCCAGATCTACAGTGAAAAATCCGGAGGAAATGGTAGAGCATTTGAAATGATTGATTTGAAAACAGTTTTATCAGAAAGGGCCTGCAAAGTTTGTGAAACCTTAGCACTAAAATGAAGTGAAATAGTTTGCATCAGGACAAGAGAAAAGTCATCTTTAAAGCATCTCAAGGACTGGTGAGATGGCTCAGCAGTCTAAAGCGCGTGCATTGGGAAGTTCAGGCCACGGCAGGGACCATGCCTCAATCCCAGGCACCACATGCTGCACCGCCTCCCCCCACCCCCCAGAAGGCTGAGCCGGTCATAACACAAACAAATAAATGAGGTTCAAGAAAATAAAAATAAACTTTAAAAAAAAAAGGCATCTCAAGAATTAGCCAGACCCTATCTTTCACAGGCTCAATGATGTAATATTGTAAAGCTTTCACTTGAGAAAACATTCCTCTTGACATATGCCCACATGCCCCAGAAGACTCCTAGCAAATTGGTTCCCCACTATCCACTTCACCATGCTCAGTCATCAAGGTACTGAGAGACCCCTGCAGCTATGGTTCAAAGGAAACAAGCTCTTTCTCAAGCAGGTGGTAGACATTGGTGTCATCTACAGGTTGCTGTTTTTTCAACCCTGCAGAATGCTGAAGCAAAGAAAGATTTCACTCAGATTTCATAAGAAGCCCTGGGGAGCTGGGTAGTATGCCACTGAAAGGGCAATGTGTGAAGCTGTGAAAGTGAGCCACATGTGCAATGGGGACTCCAGGAATTGGAGATGCCAGGAATGTGTACCATCTGCTGAGTAAAACTACAGGCAGTGAGTGAGACCAGCCTTACTGTCAAGTTGGCTACAACAGGCAATGCTGTAGGGTCAGGGGCCTCTCAATTGCTTTGGAACTCACATCTCATTACAACCTACCTGGGTACTGGACAAGAAGTTACAGGATTTAATGTTTGCCCTGCTGAGTTTCTGTCTTTCTTTGTTCCAATTTATTTCTATAACCCTCTCACTTCTTCCTTTAGCAATGGTATGTTTAACTGGTGGCACTGTATGTTGAAATAGTTTAACTTCTTTGATTTTAACCATTATTTTTAAAGACAATAAAAATGGAAAAAAAGCACAATTTCACAGAAAAAAAAGGAATTCAATAATGGTTGTTCTATTGCATATAGTTGTCTTCAAGTTAGTTGCTCAGATTATCAAGCATAAGCATACAAAATTGGTCAACAAAGTTATAAAAAATAAAAAGAAAAGAGGAAAAAATTAAGTATTAGGGCTGGGTGAGATTGTTCAGCAGTCTAAGAGCTTCCCTGGCAAGCAGAGGAACCCAGGTTCAATTCCCCATACCACACGCCTTGCCAGCCCTGTGGCAAGTCAGCCATCAAAACCAGGTATGGTGGCGCATGCTTGTAATTCCAGGGCAGAGAAGGCTGATACAAGAGGATCTTTACCAGTCTGAACTGCTTAGAGACCCTGTACCAAAAATAAATAAATAAATAAATAAGTATTTATTGCTCCTTTTAATAGACATCAGAGGTTACCTATATATTTATTCAATCTATCCTGTGTGTATACAAATATTTTCCCTTCCTTATTTCTTTTCTCCTTTCTTTCATCCCAGTTCCTTTTGTTTTCAGAACAGTTGCTTTTCTTTTCATCAGGTCTATTTTATCTGTCAGATTTTATTTACTCTTTCAGTTTCCTGCACCACGGTGACAATATTGCTGTTTACACAGTGCATCTGATTTATTTCACTTATGATTATGGTCTCTAGTTGCATCCACTTACCTATAAAAGTCTCAAGTTTATCTTTTTTATAATTTAGTAATACTCTATTGCATGGAAATACTGCATCTTTCTATCCTTTTCTCAGCTGGTGGTTGTTTGTGTTGTTTCAAAGATTAGGTATGAGGAATTGAGATGCTATAATCAAGGGTGCACATGTATCACTATGATGTGATGTTTTTAGTTCTTTTGGAAAAATATCCAGAAATGGAATAAGGAGATTGCCTAGAGTCTCAGAAGTGTTGGACTTGGAATTTTCAGTAATATTGAAACTTTTAATACTTAGGCAACTGCTAGAAGTATATGTACTAAATGTATTTGACTTGCAAAGGTGTACTATCATCTCCAGCTCCTCCCTCTCTCTCTCTCTGCTTCTTGACCACCCTGTGGTGAACCACTTTCCTCCACAATGCCATTCTGATATGGTTTCTTTTTGCCTTGAAACCAACCAGTCATGGATCAAAACAACTGAAATTGTGAGCCAAAATATACTCTTTCTATTTCAAGTGTCAGACATTTTATAAAAAAGTTTGGAAGTTAAATGTGTATATTCTGCTGTTTCTTGTGCTTTTGACATCATAGCTAGAAAAGCATCATGAAACTAGGATTATGAACATTTACTTCTATGTTCTGATCTGAGGATTTTTTTTTAGTGCTCAAAATCAAACCAAGGGCCTCGTGCATGCTAGGCAAGCACTTTATAAGTGAGCTATACTCACAACTGTTTTCTGAATATTTTCATTTTACGGCTTTGGCAAACTTTGTATTAAACTTTTTGTATAGTTTGCGTAAGGCATCCAATTACTTTTCTTTGCCTGTGTATATCCCCTTGCACCATTTGTAGGGGAGATTCTTCTCCATTGAAAAGTCTTGATGTGTTTTTGTTGAAAAAGCAACTGAACATATTATAATTTAGTAATACTCTGTTTTATTTCTATGTCCTTAATTGTATTCTACTGCAGTAGTCTATTCCTGTACCAATATCACACTATCTTGATTACAATAGATTAGTAAAATTTGACCTTAGGAAGCATGAGTCCTCCAATTTAATCTTTTCTTTTCAATGTTGTCTTGGTTATGCAGGATTCTGTTTAGTTTCATGTGAATTTAGATTGAGCTTGTCAGTTTCTGTAAATAATCCAGGTAGGGCTTTAACAGGCATTGTGCTGAATATGTACATCAACTTTGGAAATACTGACCCTTAATAATAGTAAATTTTCTGATTCAGGAACATGAAATATTCAACTTATTTGTCTATATGAGAAAAAAATTGATGCAAAATTTCAAAAGATTACAGGACATTAACAATGTTTATTATATTGAATATTACTATCTTCAGAGGTAGTTGCTCCATGTCTCAGTTACTTTTTTCTCATTTCTGGGACAAAATACCCTACACCCAATTTTTAAGGAAGGGTTTATTTAGCTCAGTTTGTGGAGGTTTCAGTCCATAGTTGGCAGCCTCCAAGGCAGAGTGGCACATGGAAGCAGTTCATGGCAGCAGAAAACATCAAAACAGTTAAAGCAAAAAGTGAGGATACAGAGCAAGCCTCACTCCCTTCCTTATTATTTTCAGGCTATCCCCCCAGGTTAGGTGTACCAATCACACCTATAATCCCAGCAATGGATCATGAATTAATCACAAACTCTAGAAGCCACCCCAATGACTGCATGAGGCTTTAGGGAGACAACTAGACACAAACCATGATCCTCAAATTACTATATACAGGTCTACAGAATTGATCAAACAAATCTAAGCACTAACTGTTCCTTTACAAACAAACAGAAATTAGTACTACAATTATCTTGGCTTCTTAGCTGCCTTGTGTATATGTACATGTTTTTTCCTTATTTTTTTCTCTTTTTCCCCATCCCAGTTGTTCTTTCCTTGTGAGCAGCTTTTTCTCTTTCACTATATCTATTATACCTTTTTGATCTTATTAACTTTTTCACAAGAAGATCACAGGATTTCTTACATTAGAGAGACAATATAGAGTGTATGCATGTATATCTCACTTATTTCACTTATGAGTATGGGTCTCTATTTGCATTCATTTACTTATAAAGGACTCAACTTTGTCTTTCTTTATAGTTAAGTAGTACTGTGTTGTATAAACACACCATATCTGTTTTTATCCATTTCTCAGTTGATGCATATAACATCTGGGTTATTCCCAAGATTTAGCTATGACAATTTGCACTGCTATGAGCATGGAAACACATATATCACTGTGGTATAATGTTGGTAGTTTTTCTAGAAAAGTACCCAGAAGGGAAATAGCTGGGTAGAGTGGTACCTCTAATTAAGAATTTCCACATTGATTCCCACCGTGGTTGTAGCATACTAAAATGTACAAAAACTGAAAATTTTCATTCTAAAATCTGGACCAGGGGCCGGTGAGATGGTTCAGTGATCTAAAGCGCCTGCTTAGGAGGGCTCAGGCGACTGCGGGGACTACAGTTCGATCCCCGGCACCACATGCTGCGCCAGCGCCACCACCAGGGCAGGCTGAGCCAGCCACAAAAATGAATAAATCAAAGAAACAAACAAACACAACAAGCAAGCAAACAAATAAATAAATAAAATAAAATTTAAAATATTAAAAAAAAAAAAAAATCTGGACCAACATGTTCACTATCATCATCCCTTTTTAACATAATTCTTAACACATCAGCCAGAACAATTTTAAAAGGAAAAAAAATAAAAGGAATAAAGAGAAGAAAGGAAGAAATGAAATTATCATTATTTGTAGATGACATAATCCTCTACGTAGAAGAGCCAGAAAAACCCAAAACAAAACAAAGCAAAAAAAAAAAAAAAACCCTCCACCCAAAGTTTCCTAGAAATAATAAATAAATTCAATAGTGGATTGGATACAAAGTCAACAGGATGCCTGTACACAAACATATACATACATATATATATATATATATATATATATATATATATATTTTTTTTTTT
>PVKN010014852.1:0-18866 GCA_004027915.1 Capromys pilorides
AGTACTGATGGGATTATTGGTCTGAGTACAACTGGGATTATTGGTGTGGCTTAAGGTGGATAGGCTGAGGTGGAGAGCCTACATGTAATATAAAGAGAGACAGAGAGACAGACAGTGGTTGTTGCTCTCTGCTCCCCTGGTTGTTCGGTTGCTTCTGTCATATTGTTGCTGTTCTGCCACCATAAACTGAATGCTCTCTGCCCTATTCCACTCAGCCTTGGGCCAGCCAAATATGGTCTGAAACCTCTAGTAACTGTGAGCTAAATAAACCTTTTCTTCCTTCATTTTGAGTGCCAGTTATTTGTCCCAGCAACGAGTAAAAAGTAACTAAGATATGGGCCCTCCTCACTTAGCAGGCCACCTGCTTAGCAGCTGCTTGAAAAGACGACCCATTTTTTGTTTTATTATTATTGTTATTTTTTTATTTTATTTATTTATTTTTTTTGTGGGACTGGGGTTCAAACTCATGACCTTGTACTTGCCAGGCAGGCACTTGTGCGATGCAGCTATCTCCCCAGCCCATTGTTATTATCATTTAGTCTTTTTGAGACAGGGTCTTCCTATGCAGTTCAGACTGGCCTTGCTCACTCTGTAGCCCAGACTAGTCTCAAACTCACAGTGGTCCTCCTCCTGCCTCAGCCTCCCAGGTGCTGGGATGACAGGTGTGCCGCCAAGCCTGGGCCACTTTTTTTTTGTACAAATCAGTACATCCATGAAGCCTCAATGTATTTTTGTACAGTATACCTCATTTACATAATACTGTCATTTTTGCTCATTGTACTATGCGGTACTATAGTCTTGTTATCCATTGCAACACTACATGTAAAGGTTAAAAAAATTTTAAAAAGTCAGTCATCAAGCTGGAGATTCCTCTGACCATTTCTTTGTTCTGAAAATTGTAATGGACATACTATGCACAATTCCTCAGTTATTGACTAATTCACTCCTCATGGGGGCGTAACTCGGCCACCACACCGGGACATCTGCAAGCCCCTCCAGGCCACACACCCAGCGCCCTGCCTCACCTGTGAGCAAATGGGCTCTGAGGGGACTTTCAGATCTGCACCACAGCCCAGGGACCTGGGGATGCATGTCTAAGGAGACGGGCTGGCAGAGGTGGAAGGTGGCCAGCGATGTCTGGGAGAAGAGCCACAGTGTTCCATGTAGAAAACACTACAAGCATCAGGAGCCAAAGGGGACGTGGAGCATTTGAGAGACTCTACCTCCAGGGTGGCTAAAGGCAGCCGAGGGACGGCGAGGCGGCACTGCAAAGGCAGGAAGGTGGGAGCCTGGTCGTGAAGAAACCGTACGAAGGATTTCTGCTATTTTATAAAGTGCAAGCTAAGCAGGAAGTAGGGAGAAGTTCACAACTGCCCTAAATTACTGCTCTGTTGTTTCAAAAATGTTTTAATATATACGCTACTTCATTTCACTTGCACTAAAGTTTGTCTTAGTTCACTGAAAAGAACGTTTTGTGTTACTTGGTTCTTTGTAAGAATCTTTTTGGTCTATGTCTCATACTCTGAGTAGCTATTTTGAAGTTAGTGATACATAATATATTGACTATAACTGTTTTTATTTTGTTATGAAAATTTTATTTTTTCATAAAATAGAAAATGCATTTCTGATCTGAAAGGGACGGAGGCTTCTCTTTCCGTGGGGCAGGTAGTTGACATCCCGAGGCTTCAGCTTTGACACCAGAGACCATGTACCAGGTGGCACCAGGTGGCACCAAGAAAACCTGGTGGCAGAGAAGCAGGGCCCTGGCACACCCATGACCATCGGGAAGGGCACAGTGGCTACATCTGCACCTTCTCATTTAGCCCAGTCTCAGTACTACAATGCAGTCTTTTCTTAAAAAAAAAAAAAGTGACAGAAGCCAGGCATGGAGGCCCACACCTGTCACCTCAGCACGCGAGAGGCTGAGGAAGGAGGCCTTCAGTAAGCTGAGCCCAGCCCAGGCATCACAAGTTAGTTCAGGCCAGCCTGCACTACCACAGTGGAACCCTATCACAAATAAAAAAGTAAAATAAAATGAACATGACAGAGTAACCAGGACATACAGAGAATATTGTAAACTTGGAACACAGCATCCTAAATACTGCTGTTAGCAGATTTTATAGACGAGCACCAAGCTAGAGGAACCCTGCTCTGATGATGTTTCATAATGTTGCAGACAACCTATACCTTTTAATGACATGAAAGCTAAGTCACTATAGTTTTTTTAAAATTATCTTCCTGAATAGAATGGACTATAGTTGATTTTAAAACATGTAACCCCTGATCACTTAGAGCAAGTCAGCTCACATACATCTAACCATGGTTCTCAGCCAGTCTAGACACTAGAATCCTCCAGACAGCTTGTGACGACCCTGATGCCGTCTCACCTAGGCCTTAAGTGTAGCTCATCCAGGAGTAGGGCCTAGATGTTGGTATTTTTCAAAACACACTAAAGGGAATTCTTTTTTGTTTGTTTGTTTGGTTGTACCAACGATTGAACTCAGGACCTTGTGCTTGCCAGGCAAGTGCTTATTCCACTGAGCTATCTCCCCAATCTCTAAAGGGAATTCTAACAAGTAGCCACAAACATTTTTTTTTTTCCAGTACTAGAATCCAGGGCCTTTGTACTGAGCTCCATCCTTAGCTTCAGCTCCCCACATTTTAAAAATTTCTTTTCTGGGCTGGCCAAATAGCTCAGTAGATTAAAGTGCCTGCAAGCAGATACAGGGGCCAGAAGTTCAATCCCTGGGCCTGCCGTGCCAGTCACACCCCCAAGTGCGCTGAGACTGCAATTGAGACTGGGCATGGTGGCACACTTCTGTAATCCCAGCTCTTGGGAGGCTGTAAACATGCAGATCACTACAAGTCTGATTTAGTAGTGAGACCCTGAACATCCTGTAGACCCTTCCCTAAAAATATAATAATCATAATCATAATCATAATTTCTTTTTTACATATATGGCTCAGTGGCACAAGTGCCTGCTTGGCAAGTAAGTGCAAGGTCCTGAGTTCAATTCTTGGTACTCCCCCAAAATTTCTTTCTGAGGCAGCGTCTGACTGACTGCATCACCCAGTCTGGGCTTGAATTTGTGATCCTTCTGCCTCTGCCTCCAGAGTACTGTGATTACAGGCATGCACCACTATGCCTGGCTTAATAATGCTTTTAATAAAGCTCATAGAATTCGGATGTCACCTCTTGAACTGGATCAGTGTCTCAATTGAAAGCTACATTTAAAACTTTTTAAATTAAAAAAAAAAAAAAAAAAAAAAAACTGGGGCAAAGCCAGTCACATAGCTCATTGGATTAAAGCACCTGCTTAGGCAGAGCACAGCAGCCAGGGTTTAATCCCCAGCATGCTGTGCCAGCCCTAACCCCGGGGAGTGCTGAGAAGGCAATTGAGACTGGGCATGGTGGCACACACCTGTAACCCCAGCACTTGGGAGGCTGAAAACAGGAAGATCACTACGAGTCTGATCTGCGTAGTGAGACCCTGTAGACCCTGTACTAAATACATTAAAAAAAAAAAAAAAACTGGGGCAAGACAACATGGTCAAAATGTTTTATATTGTTTTCTTTCTTCTTTCTTTCCTTCTTTCTTTCTTTCTTCATTTTTATGTATTTGGTATAGGGTGGCAAAATTTATGAATGCCATTTTTGGAATGTTTCAAGTTGAATTTCATTCCAGTGAGAGAATTTACTGGATGCTTCATATGTGTTTAACTTTGTATGCATTCAATAACTTTGTGAATACATTCTAAGCATGGAAAAGCTGTTTTACTTGAATATTATGAAAATATCTTTGCTGGATGCCAACTGGTGGTCAGCCTGTTACAGCCCACTGAACTGAACCAGGCCGGCACTGGGCATGGGAGGCCCAGCTGAGGGTCGTTGCCGGCAGCAGAAGATGCAGAGGAGAGGCTGTTGAAAGCTGCTGGTTTCTTGGGCTGTTCTGCTGGAGGACCTTGTCACACGGCTTTCCCGGTGGCCTTGGCAATTATTGTTGAGGAGGAGCTCAGGGCCTTCTTATCCTTGAGGATGGCTACAGTTCACTTTGGGGAGCTCCGGTCCTCACTTTGAGCAACACTTCCTGGCTCTGAAGGCGAAGCTGGTACATGGCTCAGTCTGCTGGAGAAGCTTTCGCGTTGGCTTTTCCTGATGGGAGCCTGGCTTTCCTCATCACTAGAGGAGCTCAGGACCTCACTGTCACTGAGGAGGCTGTGGTACTTTCCGGATAGCTCTGGTCCTTACCTTGGGCATTGCTTCCTGGCTCCAGTGCAGATCCCTCAGCCTGCTGGCACAGCTCCTTCATCCTGCTGGCGTCGACGTCCTCACTTCCACTACTGAGCTTTAGGCCTTCCCAGCACAGATCTATGAAGCGGGCCTGCATGAGACACTGTCATGAGCTCCAGGTCTTCAGCTGGATTGATGCAGGACATTATCATGGGATCCAGGCCCTCAGCTGGAGTCTTTGGTCTTCAGTGTTTGGACAGATTTCCTGCACTCTTTGTATGGGAGTCTTTGGGCAGTTCATTATAAAACAATCTTATAAATTGTGCCCTGTATTATATTGTTCCCCTTGCAAAACCCAAAACCATGGCAAAATATCTTCTAACATTTTTGTATGTTTCTTACTAATTCCCTCATAACCCACTAAAATTAAGAGGAGCTCTGATAAAGGAAGATGAAAATTTTGTCAAACTCTTAAGCATCCCAGACATTAACCAGACTAGCTGTATTCCTGAAGAAATGGCTGAACTTACAAGTCATTACTTTTCTTCTTTCTGGGAGTCAGAGGAAATGAATGTAAAAGCCAGAGAGCGAAATCAAATATTGGTAAATATTTATAAAATGAAAAACAAAGTTTTATCAACTTACTGCACAATCTGGGAATGGGATCCCTCCAGCCTTTGATCAGCACATTTGATAATTTCCTCATATGAAGCAACCTTGAAAAAAAAAAGCTAAACAAATCATTCTTTAACCAATTTTAGAGTTTTATTAAGCACTGTTTACTTTTTCTTTAAAAAAAAAAACTCTCCAAGTTTGAGTTTAGTTATTTGGTCACACCAACAAAAATTTTACAATAGGCCAAACATCTTCCTTAGGCTTTGAGTTGAGAGATATGAGCAACACTAGATCTATGTCTATTCTTCATGTGCAAATTACAGACTAGAGTAACGAATCAACACACAGCATCTCCCACCCAGCAGTGTGTGTGTGTCAGAGAAGCAAGTCTATTTAGTTAAAGTTAATGTAGATTTTAAAAAACTAAGCTGGAACACTCGGTTGGCAAGGTTCATTATTACTCTGAAAGTGCTAAGGCTTCCAACTGCCTGCAGCCGGATGGGCAGACACACACAGCACCCTCTGCTAGCGCCCAGCTAAGGGCAGGGGAAGCAGCTCACAACACCCTTATGAAGGGAGAGGCATTGAGGTAATCACAATAATCAAACCTCGGAGCCTAGAATTCTATTATCTTGATATCTCGCATGCTTTTAAAAAGGCACATACTTATATAAAAATGTACCTTACTTATTAAGTAGCCTAACTCCCTCTGATACGTGTCGTTCTCTTCCATGAGCTTGTGACAGTGGTCTTCTTTCACCTCTACAAGGCTTCCCAATCTCTTGATCTGCGGAGAAACATCAGTGAAAGTATTAACCTGGAGAACACCTTGAAAGCTAATACAGGTGTTGAGAGCACAGAGGATAGTGAGCTACCCTTATTTAATCTCTCTGTCTCTCTGTCTCTCTCTCTGTCTCTGTCTCTCTCTCTGTGTCTCTCTGTCTCTCTGTCTGTCTGTCTCTCTCTGTCTGTCTGTCTGTCTGTCTGTCTCTCTCTCTCTCTGTCTCCCCTCTCTCTCCCTTCCTCTCCCCTTTCCCTTTGTGAGTCAGAGTCTTATTCTATGTTGCCCAGGTTGGTCTTGCACTTGCACTTGCACTCCTCTTGCCTCAGCCTCCCAGGTATGCACCACTGCTCTCAGTCCCAATTTCCACCTGCACAGAGCCGTGCAATAGGTGACTTGTGATGCTATGAACCAGATCCTCATTAGTCGACTGCACACAGAACAGGTGAGCAAGTATGACAGTGGTGCTTTATCTCTTCTCCAATCTTACACTGCGAAATGACTGCAAGGAGCTAAATATCTATTGGCACATACAAGTATGTTAGCCTCAATCCTTTACTTTCTTTTTCATAATCAAGGCACAAATTATATTTGATTCTGTCTGAAGTAAATCAGTGAGGTTGTATGTGATGGTACATGCTGGGGCCTGAGGAATATTTTCCCTTTCATAAATAATTGGAGGTTAGGAGCTGGGGAGATAGCTCCATGGTATAAGTGCCTGCCTGGCAAGTGCAAGGTTTTGAGTTCAAACCCTGGTCCCACAAAACAAAACAAACAAACAAACAAACAAAAAAAAAAACAACTGGAGGTTTTTAAAAACATTTGGCTTTATATATTTCAAGTTCTGGTGTATGGTCCATTTTTAGTTGCAATGAACTGTTAAAAGTTTAAACTATGCTTCTAAAAGTGGCATTTAGCGGCTGGTAAGATAGCTCAGCAGTCTAAAGCACGTGCTTAGGCAAGCTTAAGCAGGCACAGGGGACCACAGTTCGATCCCAGCACCATATGTGGTGACAGCCCTGTCCTCAGGGTGAATAGAGCCAGCGGGAAAAAAAAAAAAAAAAAAGGTGACATTTAGAATTATCAAGAAAGAGTATTCACAAGTTCCTCTAGCAGTACTTTAATATTCAGAGCAATTATAAAAGAAACACTGCATTAGTTTTTCCCAGTGAATACCAGGCTATGAATGTTTTTTTTTTTATTATTATTATTTATCTATTTATTTGTTTGCTTGTTGTGTTTGTTTGTTTCTTTATTTATTCATTTTGTGGCTGGCTCAGCCTGCCCTGGTGGTGGCGCTGGCGCAGCATGTGGTGCCGGGGATCGAACTGCAGTCCCCGCAGTTGCCTGAGCCCTCCTAAGCAGGCGCTTTAGACCACTGAACCATCTCGCCGGCCCCTATGAATGTTTTTTAATCTCTCCTTAAATATAGTTCAGGATCTACGGTGAAGAAGCCCATAGTAAGCTATATTTGGCTGTAGAAATTGTACTACTTTTTTTTTTTTCTCTTACATAAATGAAGACACTATCATAGGGCACTGTGTTAAGTAACATAAAGGCTCAGAAAGACAAATAGTATGTAATCTATCTCCTATACAGATGCCAAAGTTGATCTAAATATAAAACGGTGATTACTGGAGGCTGGGAAGGGTGGCGGAAGAAGGGAATTTGGATACAGGGTACCAGAATCAAATAAATAGAACTAATAAATTCTAGTCTTCTATGGAGTGGATAGAGTTCACAATAATCTGCTTTATATTTCATAAATAATCAGAAGGGAAGAGATCAAAAGTTCAAATACAAAGAGATGACCCAGCATTAATTATCTCAGTTGAAATCAGTGCGCACTGTGTGCCTGTATTACAAATCACACTGAACTAACTGGATTTTAAAATTGCTCTGTAACTGTGTAGGTTCCAGGAACACGCTGTCATTTTCTTCCAGTGATCTTTCTATTTCTCTGCTGCTATCTTTACAGACCACCTGAAGTAAATGATGGTTCTATTTCCCATTCTTGGCTATCACATGCAGCTAATGTTGTCACAGGAGTCAGGGATGGCAACGTGACTGGGCAGTGGGGTGTGACCCTCTAGCTGAGGAGCCTTATTAACTGTGATGCGGAAGAGTGACCCTGATCCTGACCTGGGGCCGAGCCAAGCCCTGCACCCCATGCCAATCTTGAGATACAAGAACACACCGAGCCTGGTACCTGAGACCAGTCTTCTAATATGAGATCCAATAGGACCAACCACCAAAGCAGACCTAAGAGGACAGCAGCAACTGGCTCTGTGGCCACACTCTCTTGACTTGAGCCAATGTGGTCTGGACGTAACTCATGATTGCTTGCTTACTTCCTTACTGTGACACCAAGTGGTTCTGTGTTGTGAGACAGTCTCACTAGGAAGTCCAGACCAGCCTTGAGCTCAGCAGCGGTCTTACTTGCAAGAATTCTCTTTCTCCTTAAAGTACCGCCCCCCAGCACTTCTCTTCCTTTTCTTTTTCTCATTTCTGCCTTCAGGTAAATAGTAACCCTTCACACCCACCAATTGCCCTGATCAACTCATTAACGAAGACAAAAAGAACCTGGAGAAGGCTGCCGGTTCCTCCCCAGCCAATGACAATATGGTAGCACATGGCACAACAGAAATGCGCTTCATTCACAGTGAAAAGCAGCATATATTTTGCAGTTTCTACTCTTTGAATGACATAAATCCAATGATGGTAGTCCTAACAGAAACTAAGGCAATTATGGGGGGCTGGCAAGATAGCTCAGCAGTCTAAAGCACCAGCTTAGGCAAACTTCGGCAATCACAGGGACCACAGTTCGATTCCCAGCACCACATGCTGCACCAGCCCCACCCCTAAGGCAGGCTGAGCTGGCCATAACATCAATAAATGAAAATAAGCCTTTTTTTTTTTTTTTTAAAGGAACTAAGGCAATTATTTAAAATTTTAACACGTGAGGCTGGGGACATAGTTTAGTGGCACAGTGCCTTCCTGGCAAGCTCAAGATCCTGAGTATAATTCTCAGTATGGAAAAAAAAAATATTCAGACTGGGCATGGGGTCGCAATCCTGTGATCCCAGTGCTAGGGAAACTGAAACAGGAAGATCACTACAAGTCAGAGCTACATAGACCCCTGTATCAAATACATTAAAAAAAAAAAAAAAAAGGAATTCAACATACACACTTACATCAGTTTTTTTACTTTTCTAGTGATTCCAGTGCTGCCACTAATGTGAGCCTCTCAATGAGCAAATTTCAGGAGGTTAGTAATTCCTTACACTTGCTAACAAAATGAGTATTTCAAGCAACAGCAAAGTTACAAAAGGTTTTCTTACCACGGAATCAAGCTCCGCGTTGAGACTGTGGTACTCATCCAGCTTGGCTCCCAGTAAGATCGGAACATCTTTCACCTTCTTGGCTTCCTCTGAATCAAAACTGGCGATCTGAGATTAAATACATGCATGCTCATTTTCAGTACTACACAGTCCTTGGCACACTGACAAGAGATGCTCTAGTAGCTTCATAATCAAAGAGATGACTGGCTGATGAGGGGCCGGAATCACAGGGTGCAGGACCTGGGCCTAAAGGACTTCTCCAAGTTTATCCACAGACCATAAATATCATCCCTTGTATTTCAACACCTTAAAGACAATGCATAATAAATTTACACTCACCTCAACGATGTGATCTTGAAATGCTTTTTCACTGGCAATTAATTCTTTAAAGGTAGTGATTCTGTCTTTATGTTTCAGTAGCTAAGGAGCAAAAAAGCATTTATATTTTAGTGGTGAGATATAAAAATACATTCTATATTGCATTTACAACAAAGTTATTGCACCATACAAAGCCCAATTTCCATCTCCATGAGACACAGGGTCTTTGCAGCCCTTGTGAGGAAAGGGTTCACATAGCAGGCCTAAGACCTCTGGGCTCAGAAAGGCTTCAGACTCAGGGGCTCTCACGTCTCCTGACAGGAGCGGTCCATGTGCCAACTTGGGTGTCCACAGCAGGTGGTCTGAGCCCAGCACCTGCTGTTTCCCTTCTGGGGACCACTGCTTTGGAAGGTGTGAGGAGGGCACCTCGGGGCAGGGAGCAAAGCCTCCAGGAGGCCACGGAAGCCTCTTCCCTCCCCTGGATGATTCTGCTTGGGTGACTTTTACAGAAATACATGAGTTATGAGTGGGACGCCTTCAGCAAATCCTTAAATTTGTGAGTGCCCTTGATGGCCTTGTTGGAAAACTCAATTATTATTACCATTACACCATTAAAGTTCTTTTTTTTTTTTTTTTAATTTTATTTATTTATTTATTTGTTTGTTTGCTTGTTGTGTTTGTTTGTTTCTTTATTTATTCATTTTGTGGCTGGCTCAGCCTGCCCTGGTGGTGGCGCTGGCGCAGCATGTGGTGCCAGGGATCAAACCGCAGTCCCCGCAGTCGCCTGAGCCCCCCAAGCAGGCGCTTCAGACCACTGAACTATCCCGCCGGCCCTAAAGTTCTTCTTTTGAGAAAAAGAAAGGTGAAGAGGGTACGCGGCTCAGTGGTAGAGCACTTGCTTAGATGTACCAGACCCCGAGTCTCAGGAAGAAAACAAAGTCAATGTTACCTGCATGTAACTTACGAGCACTTGTTTCTTCAGTATAGTACTAATTCTTTGTTTTGAGACAGAATCTTTCACATAGTCCAGCTCCATCTTGAACTCAACAACCTCCTGCATCAGCCTCCCAAGAGCTAGGATTATACAGGTGTGCTATCATGCCTGGCTTAAATTTTAACATTTAATATTTAAACTCTACACTCAGGAGGTTGAAACAAGAGAATTGCTGTGAATTTTTTTTTTTTTTTTTTTTTTTTAATGTTATGGCCAGCTCAGCCTGCCCTGTGGGTGGGGCTGGCGCAGCATGTGGTGCCTGGGGATTGAACCATGTTCCCTGCAGTTGCCTAAGCTTTCCTAAGCAGGCATTTTAGACCACTGAACCATCTTGCTGGCCCCTTGCTGTGAATTTGAGGTCAGCCTGGGGTACAAAATGAGATCAATGCCAGCCTGAACTGCATAGTGAAACTGTTCCAAAAAAAAAATTTTTTTTTATAAAAGCTCTAACTATCACCAGGTATTTCTTTGTTATGAAATACTTGTAATATTTAAAACAGAAAACCTTAAGCAGGCCTATGTAACTAATGCTTCAACACTTTACCAACTCCGACAGCTCTCTCCTCCTATCTAAGCTACTGAAAGAAAGTGGCCAAGGAGAAGATGCCCTAGCTCCAGCGACAGTAAGAAGCAAGGGCCCAGGATAGTGATAAAACCTATTTGATTTGTTTTTTTTTATTCTTATATACAGATTATTTTATTGTAAAAATGTAAGCAATTACAAGTCAACCTGCTATAAAATCAATGCAAGGTTAGCATAAATGTAATTTCAAGTGAAAAAAAGGAATCTGATCAATTACCAACAGAAATTAAGTGTTAAAGTTATTTCTTGGAGACAATGATGCATTAAGTGTGCTTTTACTAGAAGGATCTCAGAAAAATAAAATTCTCTGGGTGGAACATCTTTGTCATTTCTTATTGTATAATTATAGCTATATTTTTACAGAGTAGGTCATGAGGTTGCATGGAAACATACTAATTTCAGCAAGACTTTTTTTCTTACCTCCTGAACAAATCATGTTTCTGACTAGAATCTTCTAGTCATTTCATTTCATTTCATTTCATTTCATTTCATTTCATTTGATGCTGAGCTACATCCCTGGTTCTAGTGAGGTTACATGAAGAATTCATCAACTACCAAATGCAAACATTTAGTGACTGGTAGCCCCAGCCTTCATTTTCCCACGGGGAAGCAGCATTGGAAGCCATTGTTACATTATTTGTTACTGATGCCTGGATCATCATTTCAAAGACATTAGCTTGCACTTGTGCATGCGGCTCAGGAGAAGCTTCCACCGAGCCATGAGCAGGTGATGGGGGTTGGGGAGACTGTGACGCTTGGGGTCGCCTCCCAGCAGAGCAGCCTCACAGGTGAGCTTTCTCCTTGGCAGCCAAGTGAGATCCGGCCTGCACTTAGGTGTGGATCGCGTTCTTGGGCTTCTCAGCGTTGTATTTGTCCAAAAGAGTCTGGATGCGGGCCCCATAGTCAGGGTGGACGTCCGAGAAGTTCTTGACCACCTTCTTCTGGATGAGGAGCTGCGTGTCCTTGAGCTGACGCGCGATGTTCTCTCACAGGCATCTGCACTCCTCCTCATTCAGCACTTGGTATAGTACGCCCGCACCCGGGTGACATTCTCATCAGCGCTGTTGTAGCGCCTCACATCAGCAGCACAGCAGGTGGCATGCTCCGGGGCCTGGCGCTACTCCACCCGGGCACTGAAGCTGTTGGGACAGTAGTTGGGAGCGCCACCTTGGTTGTCATTCACACACATGGGGCCATCGCGATGATAGTTGGCCACTGGGCATGGTAGGGACAGTTCACAGGTATCTGAAGATAGTTGGGGCCCAGGCGGTGATGGTGTCAGGACAGGAAAACGGGTGGCCCTGAAGTATTTTATCAGGGCTGGGCTCAATGCCACATTGCATGTTACTCGGGTGAAAGGCTATCTGTTCCACCTCAGCAAAGTAGTTAACTGAGTTTCGGTTCAAGACCAGTTTGCCAACTGGGATAAGAGGGTAATCCTTATGAGGCCAAATCTTGGTGAGGTCAAATGGATTAAAGGGAAACGATTCCACCTGCTGAAACGTCATGACCTGGATGTAAAAAGTCCAGGTAGGGAAGTTGCCCTTGGCGATGGCACTGAAAAGATTGCGGAGGCCATAGTCAGGATCTTCCTGGGAAATCTTTGCTGCCTCTTCTACAGGGAGGTTTTTGATACCCTGGTCAGTCTTATATTGGAATTTGCAATAAATGGCCTCTCCACTTGCATTCACCAGCTTGAAAGTATGCAACCCATATCCATTCATGTGTCAATGTCCATCTGGAATCCCTCGATCACTGAACAAGAAAGAAACCTGGTGCAGACACTCAGGATGCAGGCTCCAGAAGTCCCATACCATGTCTAGATCCTTCAGGTGCGTTTGAGTATTTCTCTTTTGGCTATGAATAAAAGATGGAAATAATAGGGCATCCCTGATGAAGAAAATGGGGGTGTTGTTTCCCACAAGATCCCAGTTACCATCTTCAGTATAAAATTTCACTACAAACCCACGAGGATCGCGGACTGTGCCAACCGAGCCCGACTCTCCAGCAACAGTGGAGAATCGAACCGCAGTGGGTGTTCTCTTCCCAATGTGCTCAAACACTTTGGCCTTGGAGCACTTGGTGATGTCATGAATGACCTCAAAGTAGCTAAAGGCCCCTGCTCCTTTAGCATGGACAACTCCCTCTGGAATTTGCTCTTGGTCAAAGTGAGCCATTTCATCCACGAAAACCACATCCTGAACAAGAAGGGGTCCACGGGGACCTGCAGTCATGATGGTAAGTTTGTCTCCTACGGGGTTTAGACTGCCCATAGTCAGAACATCAGGCTTTCAGTGGCCTGCTGCTCTTTCCACTGCTTCATCTGGTCGCTGGCTGGATCTCGGCTATCCACCATGGTGTCCAATGAATGCGGCAGAACGCAGCCAGTGACTTCTGCTAATGTGTATGCACCCTCAGTGTGATTTGGGGTTTTTGGTACCAGGGATTGAACTCAGGACCTTGCATTTACCAGGCAGTCACTTAAGCCACTGAGCTATCTCCCTGGCGATGAAACCATTTAAAGAAAGACCCAAGCATTTTGTCCTGGGGCAGGGCATCCACCTCCAAAACGACCTCAGCTGCTTTGTCAAATGACCCCTCTGGCCACAAAAGGCTCTGCTGAAGGTGTCCCTTGCAGCTCACCAGTCTGGCCAGGCCTTGGACGACCACACAGACATCCAACCTCTTAAACTGGCCACAGGTACAGGTCAACACCAAAGCATGAGCTGAAGCCGAAGCCGTCAGAAGCAGGCAGAAAGCTGCCTGCCAGCAAAGGGGATGGCCCACTGAGAGACCCTCGGTCCCTGAGGAGCACCAACACTGTCCCCACATCAAGTGGAGAAGAGCAAGGAGGCTCAGCCAGTGGAGACCTGCACAGGAGGGGAGGTCTCCAGCTCCGGTTCCCTCCTGCCTCCTGGTACCTTGGCATGAGGGGCATGGACCCCAAAGGAAGACATGCAACACTGCTGCCTTCACCCAAATTAAGCCGGAGGACAAAGGAGCCAAGCTGGAGGAAGCCACCAGAACCACCACAATGACAGACATGAGACACACCACCTCTGAGGAGGCGACATCCTGCTCCCAACGCTGGACCCCACTGGCACAGCGCAAGAAGCACAGGCGAAAGGACTCCCAGGTACACTGCCTGGACGTATGCTGCGGAGGTTTCTGCGCAGAATAACAAAAACTGTACTTCGAAAAATTAAAAGCTAGTGGTCCATCTTGCATGAGCTCTGGCCCCAGCCACTTACCCCACTCGCCCCCTATGCTGAAGCCCATGGCTGGCATCCTGTCCCGCCACCTGGCCACTTCTCTGTAAGCTGTTGGGAAGTGGCCAAAGGAGCAGAAATGACCGAAACTGCACCTGGGCAGTCTCCTCAGTTGGGCTTTCAGAGGCCTGAGTCACAGAAGTGGAAGCCAGGGTTTCCTTGCAGGCTCTGCCTCCTCCTCAGTCCTGTTTCTGCCCCGTGGCTTAGCTTGAAGATGGGGATTCCTCAGAGCCCCTGCAGCAAATCTTTGTCCACATCAACTCAGAGAAGAGCAGCACCAACTTTGCTTTGACCCAAGACACCACATGTAAAGATGTTTTTATTTTGTCAGTCATCTCCTGAATTCCCTTCAGATTAAACAATGACACAATTTCACATCCGCTGGCGCCTCCCCTATTTAACTTGATTTTATCTGCTACCCTCTACCCCACCACACCAAGGAAAGAGTAACCGGAGAAACTGAGGATGTCTGCTCTACTCCTCTTTACCTGAGAAGTAAAATGTGCTTTCAAGCTTTCCATTATTTCAAGTTTGAAATCACTATAGCGTGTCAAACCGAAGGACCCTCGGGGAGTCGACAGTGCCAGAAAAAGCCAGCAAAGCAATCATGCTGCATTTGGAGCTGAAGGATGTTCTCTAACACACACAGCCCAAATGCTGGATGGAAGATCTACCTGGTGAGGGGCATGGTAAAAGTTCTCTGACCCCCAAGACCAATTCTTCACAGAATCCAAATGTTTGTGGTGATTTCTCTGTCACCTTTTTGACTATTTTGTTTCACTACACTGATAGAATCTCTCTCTCCTCCCTCCCTCTTCTTTCCTCTCCTCCCCTCTCTCTCCTCTCCCTCTCTCTCTCCCTCCCATTCTCCTTTGAGCCAGGGTCTTTGAATTCATTACATAGCCTAGGCTGACCTCCAATGTGTGATGTTCCTCCTGCCTCAGCCTCCCAAGCGCTGGATTACAGGAGTGTAGCACCACACTTGGCTTTAGAATATTTCAAATGAAGGGCTGGCCAAATAGCTCTGTGGATTAAAGCACCTGCAAGCAGGCACAGGGGCCGGGAGTTCTATCCCCGGGCCTGTCCTGCTGTGCTGGTCCAGCCCCTGGGGCAGCTGAGGTGTCAGTTGAGACTGGGTGTGCTAGTGGTGGTGGTACATGCCTGTAATCCCTGCTCTTGGGAGCCTGTAAATAGGCAGATCACTACAAGTCCGATTTAGTAGTGAGACTCTGAACACCCTGTAGATCCTTCCCTAACATACAAACGAAAAAAAAAAAAAGGAATTTTTCAAATGAAGAATAAAAATAGTACCTCTTTATCAAAATCTTTCTTTTTAAAGTGAAGGCTCTTCATCTTGCACAGCATGACTTCACTCACCTTCTTGCTTTCTTTGAAATGTTCAGCACTGGGAAGGGTCACATCCTAAAGGTGATAGTTTGGGAAACTAGATTAGAAGACTTTTGCTGAGGCTAAATTTTCACTACAATGAAACAGAAATAGGATTTATCTTGAATCAGGCATGTGACAAACCCATGTCCCCAATTTCAACTCAGAGGACTGCACTTCATTTTTGATTTTTGAGACAAGGTTTCCCTACGTAGTTCAGGCTGTCTTTGAACTCACTGAATAAAGGACTGGCCTCAAGCTTTCTGTGACATTCCTGCCCCAGCCTCCCATGTGCTGGGGTGACAGGCATGTGCCACCACACCTGGCTACAGATGAATCCACTTAAAATATTGTATGTTGATTGCCATGTCTAAGTACATCAACATTAGAAACTTGGAATTCTGGGTCACTGATTCAGAATTTATAGCAGTACCTTGGCCAAGCCTGGCTCCACTCTGTCCTCTAATTTCCCCTGTAACTGAGCAATCTCAACTTTGGAGACACAGTTCTGCTCCTGACTCCTTGCGACCTGCTGCTCTTGAAGTTGTGCATTTTCACTTTTGATCTCGTTCATCTGCTGCTGGAGTTTTATATTTTTAGCCTTTTCATTTTCACAGAGGTATAGCAAATTCTTAACTTGAGCGATCAGTTTCTCAACCCTCCATTTTAATTTCTGCTTCTCCTTCAGGTTTTCCTGCTCACGGTTCTGGAATTCCTCCTGTAAAGATAAGAACTCTCGTTCTCGGGTCTCTTTTTCCCTTTGCAACGAGTCCAGAGCAGAGGTGGTGGCCCGCTCCAGCCCTCCCTTGAGCTGCTGCAGTCGTTCTACTTCTCCAACTTTCTCGACCAAGCTCCTGTCCATCTCCATGCACTGGCTTACAGATCTATTCTTCTGTTGGACTTCAGTCAGGTACCTTTCCTGTAGAAGCATGTAATTGGCCTTGAACTTCTTAACTTGGAGCTGCAGGGTTTCCTTCTCTTGCCTAGATTCTTGAAGATGTTTTTCAGTGATAGCTAAGCTCTCCTGTAAATTCTGCAATTTCCTACTCATCTCATTCTTCTCTAGCTTCGTGTTGTATTTGTCCTCAATTAATTCTTCCATATTGTTCTCTAGCTTACCGATGATGTCAAACAACACTGGCTGCTTGATAATCTTCATCTGCAGCTCTTTATTCTTCTTCTGTAAGTGCAGGTTGCTACACTGAAGTTCTTGGATTTGCATTTGCTGCTGTCTGTTAGAGTGCTGCAATCTCTGGAAAGCCTCGTTTAAAGCCAAGTCCTCTTCCAGAGGCTGGAAGCTTTCAAAGCTTCGCCCCACATCAGGCATCATATAGGTCTCGTGAGAGCCCCCAGCACTCCTGGAGACACCTGCCGGGCACCAAGCTGAGGCAGTCCCCAGGCTCTCCAAGTCCTCCACTAGGACTTCCTCCTGGTGACTGGCTGATGTCTCACGACTCTCTTCAGAAATCTGTATTTCTTTTGAAAACACTCCAGTCTGTAAATCATAGTAAATAAAATAAATGTGAAACGATAGAAATATCATGAATTTTGGAATCTGATCTGGTCTTGAATTTTAGATTGCTAGCTCAGTGTGCTCAGCTATTAAAGAACAATAACACATACTTCCAGTAATATTTACTTAGCAAAGTTAACACCTAAATACTAGCTGCTGAGTGCTTGTAAGGTACCTAACAGCACAGGAGAACACAAACAGTAGGTTTATATGTGACAGAGACATACATTCATATTTACTTTGAAAGAAGAAAAAGTGTATTTTGAGGATCACTATCTTGTGTCATACAAGTGTTTCTGAACACATGTGGGATGCTTTGACTTCAGATGAATTAAAACAAATTATCAACTAGCGTGCAGAGCAGAGGCTGTCTTTTAAATTAAGACTTTAATTTTTTTTTTTCCGGTACTGGCAGTTAAGCCCACTGCCTTGCACTGGCCAGGCAGGTGTTGCGCCACTGAGCTAAACCCCTGGCTCACTGCAATCCTTCTGGCTCAGCCTCTCAAGTGTTGGGATAGGTGTGTGCCATCATGCCTGACTCGAATTCCTTGTTTGGGCCATTCTCTCACTGTGCTATGACTTCTATGACCACTAGCATAGCACTAGTGATGGATTTTATGCCCACAATGCAGGTTGGGGGGTGGTAACCAAGAACGGGAAAGTGTGAAGAACTCAGGAGTCAACAACACTGGGATCCACTAAGAGTCCTGGGGGAGTGGCGTTAGACCATCTTGAGATCTTAGCACCCCTGTTTTCTCACTGCTGTGGGATGAACACAGCTATATCCTGTCGAAGCCTCTGAGGCCAGATTACCTGCTCTCCAAAGCTACCTTGGCTCCCCTGTGCCCTCACTCAGCACACCCCACTGCTCGCGTGAAGCCTGCATGTCCTGCACACCGGGCTGCCTCCCAGTCTGAGCAGACGCCACATTCCCTGCAGCACCAAGGAGCCCACAGAGGCTGCAGTTCAGCCGGCTGCCCTGCCACCCACAGGAGCCTTAGGACTCCTACAGGTTGGTGGTGCTCAGCTTGAATAACTGGTTCGTGTTTTTTGTTTTGAGACAGGGTCTCACTATACAGTTCACGCGGCCTTGGACTCACATGTCGCCCTGGCTGGTCTCAAACTTGTGGAGATCCTCCTGCCCCAGCCTCCTAAGTGCTGGGATTACAGGCACACATGATTATGCCCAGTTTAATGATCCTTAGGGGAGCTTCCCCAGACACGAGGCCAGAGCAGTATGGACTACAGTGATATCACCATCTCACTTCTATATGGCTCTTAGCATAGACGCCAGGTTGCACTTATTTGTGTATTTATTAGATTAATGTCTGTCTCCTCTACTGGGATGTTATTTTCATAAGAAACATTTTTCTTGTTTGTTTTTTAACCACTATGTAACCATGGCATAGAGTGGAGCCTGGTACATAATAAGTTCCCCCAAAGTTTCTACTGACTGGCTAAAAAGAATGGCTAAATAAAATGGAAATATGGAATGGTTATGAGAAACCCTAATTAAGCAGATTTTGAAAACTATTGTTTTGAGGGCTGGCAAGATAGTTCAGCGGACTAAAGCGCTGGCTTAGCGAGCACAGGGACACATGTCCCTCACAGATGCCCAGCACCACATGCCATGCCAGCCCCACCCCCAGGGTGGGCTGAGCCAGCCAGAGTCCCAATGTGGTGGTGTGGTGGTGCACGCCTGTAATCCCAGCTCTGGGCAGGCTGAAAGCAGGAGGATCATCATGAATCCAAGCTGCATAGTGAGACCCTATAACAACCAAATATATATGTTGTTTTCCAGAAATGAATAAGGGAGAATAAAGTCCTCATGCAAA
>PVKN010014853.1:0-18864 GCA_004027915.1 Capromys pilorides
TGCCTGTGGCAGTCACTGTGTACGGCTCACAGTGGTTAAGTCCTGAGACTCACAGGAGGGGAGGAGAGAAGTGTGCTGTGGGCAGTATGGGCACAGGCGCGTGCTCTGTGGGCTGCGCAGCCGCAAGACTGCTTTTCCTGTCCGCAGCTAGGCGACAGCAGCCAGCCCAGTGCACTATAGGCAGCCCAGTTCCAGAGCGGCGGCCAATTAAAATCATTCTAGTAAAAGTTTCCAACAGAAATATTATGTTTACATAATTAGTTACTGGTTTTTAAATGGTAGATTATCTAAGACTTATTGGTTGCTTTCAGGGCTTGTTTATTTTCCAGTTCAGGGAAGAAAATGTCCCAAAACAACCACAATGCCCAGTGGCTCTTGCAGTAAATCTCACTCCAAAGGGAACAGCAATTTCAGAGGCCTTGAATCAGAATACAAAGGAGAGGGCAGGATCCCCCTGCCTCCATGCTCAGGTGCTCAGTTAAGGAAACAACGGCAGCACTACACACTGCAGGTCCTGGCTACTTTAAGATTGCAAGCTCACAGGACAGAGCTCAGTGTCCCGGCTGCCCTGTGCCCTGGGAGACCAGCGCCAGATGTTTCTTATGGCTTCAGGGAGAACTCAGTGAGCTGAGGAGGCCAAGGAAAGACTGTCCGTGCTGAAGACCCTAGCCTCTAAGTCTTACATGGTGCTCCCCAACTTTGGCTATAGTCAGGAGCTGCAGCATTTGTGTTTGGCTTCTTCCCAAGGGAAGATAACTTATTGGCTGCCACTGTAATGTCTTTTTATTCTGTTTTACCAGTGTTTTTTTTTTTTTTTTTTTTAATGTATTTAGTACAGGGTCTCACTACACAGATTGGACTTGTGATTTTCCTGTTTTCAGCCTCCCAAGGGGCTTGTGATTACAGGCACGTGCCACCATGCCCAGTCTCAATTGCCTTCTCAGCTTGCCCTGGGGGCAAGGCCTGCAGGGCTCACCAGGGATCGAACCCTGGGCCCTGCGTCCACCTAAGCAGGTGCTTTAATCTGCTGCGCTATCTGGCCAGCCCTTTGTTTTATTTTGAGATAGGGTCTTGCTATGTTGCCCAGGTTGGCCCTGAACATCCTGGTCTTAGGCAATCCTCCTGCCTCAGCCTCTCAAGTGGCTGAGACTACAAGCATATCACCTGCCTAGCCGTGATGGCTCTTCAGCTTGTGTCACTGTGGTATCAACAGGTCCTTACCCAGCCTCTTGCTCACAAAGCTTTCCTTCTTTTGTTGTGCTTGCTCTGATCCTCATTAGAGTCATGAGAGCCAGGGAGCAGCACTACTGGGCTTGGGAGACGCAGGGCAGTCCCTGGGGCCTAGTTCAGCCCAATGAGCAGATCCTCCACAGCCAGAGGAGCTCACTTTCAGAACCAGCAGCAGTAGGCACCAAAGATGTAGCCATTTCCTCCCGTGCCTCAGAAATCGCTGCCTTCCCATGCACCAGCTTTACGTGCGAGGCTTACTGCTGAGCGGAGCAGCCAGTTTTCACCTTAGTCTGGGAGGAGACTGCTCTTCCATGACCAGATGAAAAAAGACCATTGTTAATGAACTTATAAAGTTGGTCCTCAGCTCTCAGGAAACTGGTGCAGGGCCACACAGCAGCTCGAGAGCCAGGCGGTGGTGCCCGCAGGCCGCACGCAGGTGAAGCTCCACTGGGCATATCAGCCCGGGAGCCCCAGTGCCCAGTGCCTGCTGATGGGCCATCGCGGAGCCTACCGCCGGCCACGCTCAGCACAGGGACATGGAAGGAGATGTGTGTGTCCTTTCTTCCTCCAGGTTTTGATCTCTGCGAGGTGGGTCAGGAGGAAGTCATCCTGAAAACTGGGAAACAAGCCAGCCGGCGCACCATGCACTTTGCGCTGCAGTCTCTGCTCTCTCTCTTCGGTAAGAGCCTCTCCCCCACCCAGCTCCTGTGCTCCCAGCCGTGTGGCAGGAGGGGGTGAGGAGACTTGATACAGTAGCACAGACTGTAGAAGCACAGTGGACAGGAGCTGCTCGCTCTCCTGTGGAGACAGTAAAAATGCAGGCCAGAGACAAGAGGGTGCTGGGGAGGGGAGGACGGGTGAGAGGAGAGCGCTGGCAGAAGGTGGTGAGAGAATGTGCCTGCCTCTCCTCCCGCTGGGCAGGAGCAGGTGTCACCTGACTGAGCTGCTTCGCTGGGCAGGAGCAGGTGTCACCTGACTGAGCTGCTTCCCTGAGTCCGAGGTCCAGGAAGAGGCCATTTTGGAGATGTTCATGGAAGCACCCAGGGTCCCTGTAGGTCACAGGGGAAGAGGCGTGTGTCCTGTAGGTCACAAAGCTAAGCTTGACTTGGGTAGGAACAGTCCCTGCGCAGGCTGCTAGAGAACTGAGCAGCGAACACTTGAGTTGGGAGCGCAGACAAAGCCTGAGTGGGGAGGGGGCGTTGGGAGAACAGCAAGCGCAGACAGCGCCTGAGGACGGCTGCTGCGAGGAAGAGAGCCGGTGGCTGGGGCCTCGATATGGGAAGCCTGGGCTTTAAGGCGGAAGGCACAGAGCTTGCTCCCGGGCCTCAGAAGGCTGGAAGGTGGGCTTGGTCCCTCTGCTGGTCCCGCGTGACAGGCAGCAGTGTGAAAATGGCCAAGGCAGTGAAGGTCCCAGCTGTGCGGGTGAGCTTCCCAGGCTGTTTTTGTCTGAATGTACGGCTTACTTTTTTTCCCAGTTGGACCACCACGATTGTAAGTTATAGATACATAGTACTTACAAATTCTTTGCTAGCTTCTGTGCAAATGAAGATTTTTGCAATTATGAAAGGAAAATCAAAACTACCTAAAACTTTACCTGATTTGTGTTTAGATTCCACAGAGCTCCCCAAGCGCCTCAGCCTAGACAGCTCGTCCTCTCTGGAGTCTCTGGCCTCAGCCCAATCCGTCTCTAATGCTCTGCCCTTGGGCTACCAGCACCCACCCTTTTCACCCACTGGGGCCGAAAGCATTGCCTCTGATGCCATCTCTGTGTATAGTCTGAGCTCCATTGCCTCCTCCATGAGCTTCGTCTCGAAGCCCGAGGTGGGGTCAGAAGCTGGGGGGCCCAGAGGACGGCAGGACTATGACAGACCCAAGAATACCTACACCCAGCGATCTACCCTGCCGCGGAGCCAGCTGTCCCCACAGAACCGTCCTGCCGACAGCAAAGAGGAGGAGGAATATGAGGGCTTCTCCATCATCAGCACGGAGCCCCTGGCAGCCTACCAGGAGAGCAACAAGATGCGCCTCTCCCCTGACCACAGGCAGCCCCGTACTGGGGCAGCTGCAGGCGTGAAGGTTTCGGTCAGCTCCAAGGGCAGCATGAGCACTCCAAATTCCCCAGTGAAGATGACTCTGATCCCCAGCCCAAACTCACCCTTCCAGAAGGTGGGGAAGCTAGCAAGCTCAGACACGGGCGAGTCGGACCAGTCCAGCACCGAGACAGACAGCACAGTGAAGTCCCAAGAAGAGAGCAACCCAAAGCTAGATCCCCAGGAGCTGGCCCAGAAAATCCTAGAGGAGACCCAAAGTCACCTGATCGCAGTGGAGCGGCTGCAGAGGAGTGGCAGTCAGGTGGGCAAGAGTCACAATCGGGAAGACGGTGTATCCGTGCCAAGTAACAGCGCCACGGTCTTCAGGGCATCGGAAACAAGCGCCTTCAGCAGGCCTGTGCTGTCCCATCAGAAGAGCCAGCCGTCCCCTGTGACTGTCAAGCCAAAGCCCCCGGCCAGGAGCTCATCCCTGCCCAAGGTGAGCTCTGGGTACAGCAGCCCTACCACTTCAGAGGCGTCCCTCAAAGATAGCCCAAGCCAGCACAGTGGCCGCCCGTCTCCCAGCTGTGACTCGCAGGCCTCACTGTCCGACCAGCCGCTCTTTAAACTCAAGTACCCTAGCTCTCCTTACAGTGCACACATTTCCAAGTCACCACGGAACATGTCGCCAAGCTCAGGCCACCAATCCCCTGCTGGAAGCGCCCCGTCCCCTGCACTCTCCTACTCCTCCATGGGCTCTGCACGCTCCAGTCCAGCCGATGCTCCTGATCTGGACAAGCTGAAGCTGGCAGCCATTGATGAGAAGGTGCAGGCCGTGCACAACCTGAAGATGTTCTGGCAGAACACAGCCCCACATCCCACGGGTCCCGTGAAAGCAGCACGCGGGCCACCGGGAACCATGACCTCCAAGAGAGATGTGCTCAGCCTGCTAAACCTGTCGCCTCGGCACAACAAGAAGGAGGAAGAGGCGGATAAGCTGGAACTTCAGGAGCTGTCTCTGCAGCGGCGCGAAGAGGCGCCCCCCAGAGTCCCCCCCAATGGCCACTGGCGCACCGAGACTACAGCGCTAGGCCCGCTGCTGCCCACTGGCCCTCTCGCCCCGGCCCCCGAACGCCCCCTAAGACTCCCTTCTGCTAATGGCTACAAGTTCCTCTCCCCAGGAAGGTTTTTCCCTTCTTCCAAATGCTAAAGCATCTTTCTGCCCACTGACTCCGCGCACAGCAGCATGGACCGGGCTTGAGGTCCCTTGGGCTGTCCCCTCACCTAGAGCAGTCACCCTACACAGCCACCAGCACCACCTCACCAGGGGGCACTCTCTGGGCAAGGGGATTCCCACCCCACAGCCACCATGTGCCAACATGCTGCTCCTCTGGGCCAGGGTCACCCAAAGCCAGGACTCTGTGGGGTCGGTACAGGAGGCTCATGGCATTTTCTACACTTTCCACCAAATGTTTACCTTGAACTCCCTGTTTCTCATCTTTGATGTGATTCTTCAACAGGATTTTGTACAGAAATAGTCATGGTTCTGGGGTGGGAGAGGAAAGGGAGCACATATTTTGCTAAGAGGTCTATAGACAGTACCTTTTATACACAAAAGTACAAATAGAGCTTTTCTAAGGCTTTCAGGTGCTGGTTGGGGTGGGATAGAAAATTTAAGTTGAATTCTACATGCAAATGTTATATTAGCCAAAAACAGAATAATGGTTTTTAAAATGCCAATGATTTATAATTAAATGGTAGCAATTTTGGTCTCATGATATTCAGCATCCCAGCAACAATGCAATAACTCACACTGAAACAGTGCTTCCGGCCTGAACTGCTCTGCTCCACAAAGCTCTGGGCCCTACGATCAGCCAAACTTGAATTTTCTTAAAAAGTTTATGTAACTCTTATCCAGGCATTTTAGAACTATGCAATTGTGATTTAAAATGCAACTTTGTGCTTTTAAAACATTACCGACCTTTTTTGTACATGGGTAAACAGCTTGGTTTTCTTATCAATAGTACTTTGCATTTATAGCCATTATTTTTAAAAGCTCAGAAAGTTTTCTAAAATATCAAATTTTGAATAGTCATACACCATAAGCAATTATCAAGCTTGGGGGGAAAAGTTAAAATTATTCAGTTTGCTTACGAAGGAAAAAATATTTTAAAAAATTGAAAAGTTTAAAAAAAAAAACAAAACCCATGAATCCTCTGGCTAACTAGATTGAACCAGAACCTCTCCTTCCATCTCCCATTCCCTTGTACTAGCTGCTTAACTGTATTCTCTTTCCCCAACTCCAGACCCTGCTCACCTCTGCTATCTCTGTCCGTTGCCAGGTACCCACAGTCCCGGGGCCTGTCCCTCAGCAAGCTGCCTCAGCCACTGCAGAAAACTCCTGCCCGTCCCCTAAGGAGCAGGGAACCTCGGGCTGGCATGTCCACCTGAGTTAGCGCTAACCAGAGAAAATGATATGAACCATAGAAAATGCAGGTGGGCTTTTCCTCCAGCTGTGAGAGTGTCCTGGACCAGACAAGGGAAGAGTGTTAGGTAGGGGTAACCATTAATTTATTTAAAGTAAAGAAATGGAATGTTGAAAATCATATTAGTACTAAATTTAGTTGGAGAATTCATTCTCCAGCTAAACTTCATTCTCTCATTCTCCATTCTCATTCTGAGGGGTTGTCGCATAAGGGTGCGCAACCACCTGGCCCAGGACATCAGCAGCACACAGAGGGGACGTAAGGGCCTGGCAGCAGGGACATGAACATGAAGACACCCAGGTACAGTTTGGCCCTCAGGCGGGTTCCACTTTGTAAGCGTATACCGCTCACTTCACCTGCTCCCTGACGTGCTCTTCTGAAGAAGGGACAGTAGTTACAGTTCGTGGTATTCTCGTGAGCTGCATCACAGAGGGTTTTGCATTTAACCCAACAACCATGTTCATAAACAATAAGCATGGCACATTCTAATCCAGAAGAGAAATACTTTATAAAAGTATTAAGCAATCTGAAGATGTCTTTATGTTAGGAAAAAATAGTAATTGAAGGACCAGCGTAGCAAAGAAAAGCCAAATGTATAGCACTGTGCATTTAAGTAATGAAACCAGGTCCTTAACAACAAAGAACACACCTCAAAGCAAACGTCTAACCCACATGTGGACAGCGGCGTGTCCTTCCTCAGCACCTCTCCCCAGCTCTTTCCCAAGTGCCCAGGAGCCCCATAGGGAAGCCCCAGCTCTGCACCCCCTCTACGAGCACTGCCTCATTTGACCACCCCCAGCAAAACCCTCCACCACAGCCCACTTCCTGTGGTGCTCGAGCCTGCTACAAGACTTATGGACTGACTTGGCTTTAGTCCCAAGTACATTAGTGTTTGAGGTTTTGTCCTCGAGCCAAACAGAATGGTTTATCATTGTCCTAGACATAAGTTCCAGTGAAGGAAAAACAAAGTTGATAAAATAATGGGATCAATCTAAGGCTCACTAGAATCATTGTTTCTTTCTGTTTACTGTCTGTCAGTCTTGGTGTTTCTGTAAGAGTGAAATGTATATAAAACTCCTAAAATCAAAAGGAGTCTTTCAGGCTACACTGAAAAAATTATGCACCTCAAATTTTGCAGGATTGTATACTTCACACGGATTTCTTTGTATAGATCAGGGGTTGGCAACTATGATCCATATGCTAAATCTGGTAAGCCATCTGGTTTTTATGGCCATAAGCTGAGATTTTACCCTTTCAAATGATTTTGGAAATACCTATATAATAGTCTTGACTTTGCCTCTTGGCCCACAGAACCTAAAGTAATGGAGTACTAACTCTTTTTTTTTTTTCCTTGGTGGTACCAAGGGTGGAGCCCAGGACCTCACATGTGCTAGGTATGTGCTCTGTCATTGAGCTATAGCCCCAGCCCTTTAGTTTCTATTTGGAGAAAGAGATCTCACTAAATTGCCTTGAACTTGAGATCCTCCTACTTTAGTCTCCTGAGTAGCTGGGATTTCAAGGGCCCACCACTGTATCTGGCTAACACCTGGCCTTTTTGGAGAAAGTTTGCCAACTCGTGGTATAGGTGACAGCACAACTAGAACAATGTTTTGTTTCTGCAACCCAGGACCAATGAATGTTGGGAAGTGGATTAAGACCGTTGGGTCTGACGGGACCCTGAGTGCAGAAGGGGCCACATGGACTAGGGCAAATCATATCGGCTTAGCCACACTGATGTCTTCTCTCATAGGAAGAGTAATGAGTGTGGGTAACATTTACTAAAAAAATGTTTTTTGTTTTTTTTTTTACTTTCCATTTGAGTTATGGTTGAATCTGTTTCTTTTTAGCTCAGGAAGTCAGAAAGCCCTTCCCTACAGTATTTCCACCAGATCCCAACAAATACATTGAAGATAGGCAATCAAATCTTCCTCTCTTAGAAACCATGGTGGGACTACAGGCAAGGTTATAGACTATCTTGATTCTCACTAGTAAACCTCAGACTACTTTGATGTTTTTGACCAAGTAAAAGTACCATGAGAAATTAGCTCTTGAAAGTTACAGTTTGATCCTCGTTTGTGTGCAGAAAATGCATTCGTTTTCACCTCTAACCCCTTTTTTTTTAATTCATAGCCATGCACGGTCTTGGCCCGGGGGCCTCTAGGGGCAGGCACAGCACCTTCCCTGTCTGCCCTGTAGCTCTGCTAGCTTTGGTTCAAGTTGGACAAATATGCAATAATCTGGTTTGCTTTAGTAGAAGGTAAAATTGTATAATTCTCGTCACATTTTGTGTCATCTTCTCTGAACCCACTGTGGCTTTGGAGCAGGCCCTTGTCTGCATCAGAACCCTCAGCGACATTCCCTGCCAGCACCCGGCCCTTCTCCCTCCTCAGCCTCCCTCCCCACGTGCCACTCACACTCTCCAATGCAGTGTTAGCCACCTTTGGCCTACATGGACTGTTTTTGTACATTACACAGTTTCCAGGCGGCATTAAACTTTTTATATTACAAAATTTGCCATGTAAAAAGAACTTCATATTTTTATTGAGACTGCTGAGGCACTTGGCCTTCTTCCTTTGTGATTTCAGTGTCTATTAAAGCATGAATTTCCTTGGTTTTAAGTGCTGTGTGCGACTCTGTTTCTGTCCACATCCTCTTTCTGGGCCTCTTGGGCTGGGCAGAGGGCTGGAGTTGGTGAGGAGAGCATGCTCCTGTTCGGGGCACTGCAGCCTTGCGGCACCTGGGGCAGGTGTGTGACAGAGCCACCGGGTGCCAGGCATGGGGTGAGGGTATCAGGTGGATGGCTAGCTGCTCCTGCTGTTCTATAACCACAGGTGGAGGACCAGAAAATTCTACTTAAGCTTTCAGACAAAGAAAACCAATTCAATCTCATGTGATCCCGACATCCCAGGATGGTTCCTGGGAAAAGGGGGAAAAAAATACCATAGGAAAAAGTCTAAGAAGCATGACAGATATTGAGCAAAGAATGCAATAAATGTTAATAAAACAGCATAATAAAGTGACATTTCAATGGCAACAATAAAAAATGCTAAGGACCGGCAAGACAGCTCAGTGGATTAAGCGCCTGCTTAGGTAAGTGAAGGGACTGGGGTTCGATTGAGGCACCACATGCCTCTCTGGCCCTCTGAGCCAGCGACTGAGACTGGGCATGGTGGCACACACCTGTAATCCCAGCACTGGGAGGCTTGAGACAGGAGGATCACCAAGAGTCTGAGCTGCGTAGTAAGACCCTGTGCCAAATACATTTTTTAAAAAAATGCTAGCTGGTAACATGCAAAACACAGGTAGGGGTTAAAATATAAGTTTGGGACCAAAAGAAACAAACTGCTTTTAGAATAAATTAAAGACACAATGACACACAAAAACAGAAGTGGAGGTTGTACTTCTCATTAGTGGGGAGAATTACACTAATTTTCATAAACCTTGGTAGAACAGAAAAATAGAACGAAACAAAAAGCAGGGCATACATAAAAATATCAGTGACAAATATAAGTGAGCTAAATCAAAAGAGTGACAGATGATGGCAATATGCCATATTCCCTTTGGGAATACTATTTAGAAAAAGAACCACCAATGGATAAGGCCTCAAATATTGGACAATAAAAGTATGGGCAAAATAAATGTTCAAGTGGAAGGCACTAGTAAAAGAAGACCCACTTCTCACGATGAACTCAGCAAAAAGGCAAAATCGTAAATTTGTGTCAACTACAGCCTCAAAACTTATAAAGGAGGGGCTGGGGAGATAACGCAGGAGCACAAGTGTCTGCCTGGCGAGTGCAAGGTCCTGAGTTTGATCCTTGGTTCCGGAGGGGAAAAATAAACCTCATACAGGAAAAACCGTCAGATGTCTATGTTTGAAAAAATATATTACCATGAAAGGAATAAATATTTTAATATAACTTATAGACCAAAGAGACTAAAAACAAATGTGGTACATTTTCATGGCTAGGGGTCTTTGCAAGGGACACAGTACAATACACAACATACTTTACAAGATTTTTTAAGACTGGGCATGGTGGCACACACTTGTAATCCCAGCTCTTAAGAGGCTGTAAACAGGCAGATCACTGAGTCCCATCTGGTAGTGAGGCCCTGAACACCTTTAGACTCTTTCCTAAAAAAATACAGGAAAAAAAAGGTTTCTTTACAGTGACTCAACCAAAGAATCATACACCACGTGTGCAGGAAAATTTATCCACACTCTAAAAGACCAAAGAATCCAGCTGAGGGCCTAGATCCTAATGTCCTGCACGAGTCCAGCTGAGGACCTAGAGGCCAAAACAGTGCCTCCCAAAACTAGAGGCCTAGCGCCCATGACAAAGTCTCACGCAGCCCCGCTTCGCAGATCTGTGCTGGGAAGGCCCAAGGGTCCGTGGTGGAAGCTGGCAAGTCTGTGCCAGTGGGATGAAGGACCTGTGCCAGCAGGCTGAGGGACCTGCACTGGAGGCAACACTCAAGGTAAGAACCAGAGCTCCCCCAAAATGTACCACAATCAGTTTCAGTGACACAGTGAGGTCCCGAGGTCCTCCAATGAGGAAAGCCAAGTTCCCGTAAGGAAATTCCCAACCAGGAGGATGAGCCGTGCACCATCTTCCCCTCCAGAGCCAGGAAGTGACGCTCTAGGTAAGGACCAGAGCTCCCCCACAGCGAACTGTAGCCATTCTCAGGGACAACCAGGTCCTGAGCTTCTCTGATAAGGATAACCGAGCTCATCAGGAAAGCCAGCATAACAAGGCCGCCCAGCAGAACAGCTCAAGAGAACCTCCCAGCAGCTTCCAAACAGCTTCCCTGCCAGCCTCCCAGCAGCTTCTCCAGTTCTGCCTCTTAGGCTTCGGGCAGCAGTCCTCAGGTGGGCCTCCCACAGCCAGCACCACACGCATTCGGTTCAGCTGGGGGTAACAAGCTGCCCACCAGTTGGCAATCTACCACATACACCTAAGCAAGTCAGCAACTAGGCTTCTGTGATGGAGTTAGGGAACTGTAGTTTCTGACTGTGAGCCCCTATTGTCCACAGGCACAGATGGCATAGTTTATGACAGCAGGCCACATAGGTAGTAGCCTCAGCAAATAGCAATGACGACTACCACATAATCACAATGTGATACCATTAGGTTAAATATCAGTAACAGGAAGAAAACTAAAAAGTTTCTAATCAGATATTTAAAAGTACAGTAAAGACCATAGGAGAGCAACCCCGTTGGGTCCCCTTCTGTCCCTCTCTTGGACAGAAGCTTGCTTTCTCCCAAGAAGTAACTTCTGCTCTTCCAAAAAAGAAAAAAGAAAAGACAATATGAGCCACAGAAGAATTGACCACAGAAGTGAGAACATGTCACATTTCAAGGCCAGCGGAGGCCTCCACAGCCATCCCTGAGTGCCTAGTGTTTCCTCTCCCTCACAGCCGAGGTGCGTCTCACCTGCTGGCTCTTCACAGGCCTGCGAGTTCACACAGCAGATGACAGTCTCACTTTCTCGCACAAAATAAAACAAGCTCATCTTAATTTCTGATTATGTTCTACCTTCAGGAAACTTACTAATCATAATCATCCCTTGATATTGTGGGAACTCCACAGATACACCCATGATAGATGACGATAGATAGATGATAAATGATAGATAGATAGATAAAATATATGTTACATAATATACAATGTATACATATTAAGAGGTTTCTTCTAAGTGGCTGCCCTTTGTCTCCTTTGCGTTTACTGGAGGTGAGTGAGGGGCAGCTACCTTGGTTATGAGCACCTGCTTCCCCATGTTCTTCCTGTCTGCCTTAATTGCTTAATTTTTGTTAATTGCTTTCTCTAGTGAAGTTTTAGCTTTTTCTAGTCAGGATCAGCCAGAACGTCCAATGAGGCCTTTCTCTATTGTTATGGTTTATGTTTAGATGTCCCCACAAAGCCTCATGCAGTCATGGGGGTGTAGGCTTTTCAGAGGTGGCTGAATCTAGAGCCTGTGATTGGTTCGTTGTCCAGTGCTGGGTTTGGGGGCTGAGCGCTACACCTACCCAGGGCAGCAGCCTGCATACAGTAGAGGAGACAGAAAAGAGGCTCGCTCCCCCTTCGGCTCATGCTGCTTTGGCTGACTTCGGCTGCCATGAACCATTGCCCCTGTGCCATGTGCCACCTTACCCTGGAGCCAGCCGGCTGAGGACTGAAACCTCCACAGACAGCTAAATAAACCTTTCGTCCTTTAATTTTGGGTGCTGGGTATTGTCTCAGCAATGGGAGAAGTAACTAGACACCTAATTACAGGCCCCTTTCCCCTACACTATTATCTATCTTTTATTTTACTCTGGATTCTCATATAAGAGAAACAACGTGATACTTAAGTGTGTGTGTCTGATTTATTTCACTTAACATTATGCTCTCAAGGTGCATCCATTTTCTAAGTGACTCCAGTTTATGCCGGGGTAGTACTCTATTGCGAGTAAATACCAATTTTCTTTATCTACTCATCTGTGGTGGACACATGAGTTGCTAGCTAGATTTAGCCATTATGAATTGTGCCGCTGTAAGCACAGGTATGCATGCCTCACTATATGATGTCTTTAACTCTATTGAGAAGATACTTAGGAGGGAGATAACTAGGTCAAAGGGAATTTGTAGTTTTAGTTTTTTGAGGAATCTCCATACTGAGTTACATAGTGGTTCTGCTAGCCCACATTCCTAGCAACAGTATAGAAGATTCCGTCTTCTTCCTGCAACCTCGCCAACTTTGTGAATGACTTCTTTTTTTTTTTTTTTTCCATATTTTAGGGAAGGGTCTCACTATTAGATCAGACTCATAGTGATCCACCTGTTTAGGGCCTCCCAGGAGCTGGGATCACAGGCGCGCGCCACCATGCCAAGTCTCAATTGCTGTCTCAGTGCCCCAGGTGCCTGCTTGCAGGCACTTGAATCCGCTGAGCTCTTTGGCCAGCCTGTGAATAACTTCTTGATGCTGGCCATTCCTTCTAGGCTAAGTTAGAACCTCAGTGTTGTTTTATTTTGCATTTCTCTAGTGACCAACAAGGTTAAGTATTACTTCATGTATTTACTGGCCATTTGTACTTTTTCTGTGATGTGTCCACCTCAGGTGTCCACTTGTTGAGTCTTATATTTTCAGTGGCTCTCATTTTTTTGAATTTCTTGTGTAATCTAGGTATGAGTCCTCTGTCTCAGGAACCACCGGCAAACTTTTCTCCCATTTGATAGGTTGTCTTTTCACTCTGCGGGTGGTTTCTTTTGCTGTACAGAAGCTCTTTAGTTAGATACGATCCTGTTTGTTGATTTCAAAACTGTTTCCAATGCGACTGGGGCTCTGTTCAGAAACTCCTTACCTATTGCTTTGATTTCAAGAGTTTTACCTATCTTTTCTTCCAGCAGGCTGTAGCATGAGATTCTGTTTGTTCATATATATGAACTACTTCCCACTGAATACTAAAACAAGTGAAAAAACATTAGCATCTATAAAATAAATTAGATTACATAAACTTAAAAAAGATATTAAAGGTTCTTTTAAAAATATAAAGTGCCAAAATGATACAGAAGAGAGAGAGAGAGAGAGAGAGAGAGAGAGAGAGAGAGAGAGATTTATCTGGCAATCACAACTCCCTGCCCCTTACCCTTGTTTTTAATCAACTCTTAAAAAGCCAGGTAGTTTTACAACATATTTTATCAAATTTTCAGGAGCTGGCTAATTTCTCTTTGCAAATTGTTAAGAAAACATAAAAATAAGTAATTATTCAAATCTCCTCATGGTGTAATTTTTAATCCTAAAACAAATGAGCACCTGGTGTGGTGGTGCACACCTATAATCCCAGCACCAGGAGGCTGAGGCAGGAGGATCACTGCAAGTTCCAAGCCAACCTTGGTTACATAGTAAATTCAATGCCAGTCAGATAGATAGATAGATAGATAGATAGATAGATAGATAGATAGACAGATAGATAGATGAAAGAGGGAGAGTCTGAATATGAAAACAGAAAATTACAGGTTCATTTCATTTATGAAACTAGACATAAAGATCTTAAATAAAATATTGGCCACTGAATCCCTATATTTTTAAAACTAAGAAAATATAGCTTGACAGTCCACTTACATGGTACTGACCTACGAGCGTTTGTGTTTGCTAGTGTAGACACAAGTGGCATTCTCAGGGGCCTAGAGCTCTGGAAAACCAAAGAGACCAGGAGTGGCTGAGTTATATGGTTGACATTATAATTATATGAAAAGCAAAATACATATCCACAAGAAGAACAATGAAATGTTCATGTTAGTATAATAGGAATTTCCAGCAGTTCCACCATTTCTTAATAAACAACACAAAGAGTATAACCTGCTGTTGCTATTAAAGAAGAATTTTACTTTAATACAGTAATCTGAAAGTGTAGTATGAAAGGCTAGCAAAGCACAAGGCAAGGATCTGCAAGAACCTTGGTGAGATCCCTATTGCCTTGGGGACACAGCTTGTGTTCTCTGTCACCTTGGAATTTGCATTGTGGAATACACATTGGGGATGCTCTTTGGAAGGAGAGAAGAGCCCTCAGTGAAGATCTGATTCTGAGCTTCCGGACCTCAGCCGACAGTTGAGACAGAAACCATGGGCAAGGAAGACTACACGTGGCCATTGTGACTACTTTTTAATATAAAGATTACTGTGCTTTCTTTATAATCACTTCATTTTGGGTTTTAGCCTCAACACTCCAGACAGGGACCACAGCGTGGCATCCTTCTCAATTTAAAGCCCTTCTTCAAGGTTTCCGAAGAAGCATGAAAGCTTCCAGCCTGTGACTCTCCTAAATAACAGCACACAGCAGGGGGCTGACAAGCTAATGCTGCATCCACTTGGGAAATGAGGCCAGACATCTGGATCCAAGCACATTAAAGGCCGCGTTGGCATTAAGGCAACGTTTTGCTCTTCAAATGAGTTCCATCCAATCTGAAGATATTTATTAAATTGGTAGCAATTGTGCATTTTGGCTTTGGGGAATAATAATGCTCTTAAATAAATATATCCAATATATCTATATTGAAGCAAAGTTTTACAATTCTGAAATAACTTTCACACCCAAGAGCAGAGCTCAAAGTCTCCGTTTCAGCTACTTGGAACAGGTAAATGAATTTATATGCTGGTTGAAGGGCCAGCCAGATAGCTGAATGGATTAAAGCACCTGCTTACATAGAACACAGGGACTGGGGTTCAATCCCAGGCCTGCTGTACCAGCCCTGCACGTGGGCACGCCGAGATGGTGAATGAGACTGGGCATGGTGGTGCACACCTGTAATCCCAGTACTTGGGAGGCTGAAAACAGAAAGATCACCACAAGTCTGATTTTGTAGTAAGACCCTGTAGACCCTGTATTAAATACATTTTTAAAAAATGTATGCTGGTCCATCTGAAAGCATTTGCCAGATTCTGACTTTCTTCCATATATAGATCCTTTTAAAGTATAGCTATTGCCTTATTGAACAAGAAGCATGAAAATTTTAAAAAAGCTGACAGTAGAAAAAGCAATTCTTATCTATCATTTCAAAAGTCAATCCTTGTACAAATATTTGCTGAGACTATGTTATAAATAGAATCCAGCAAATAAAAACTAAATGAACAGAAAGTTAAATGGATTAAAAATTCATAATCTAAATCTCATGTACTTCATTTAAACACCTGTGTTACATACAATTCATACAGCCTCACGAAGGAAAATGCTCACCGCTGGCCCCTGCTCCCGCAGCCCTCCTGAGCCCTGCCTCAGCCACCCACTTCTCCTGTCCTGTCCTGCAGGTCTCTGTCCGCAGCAGCTGAGTGGACAGCAGCAGGGAAGGCTGCGAGGTCAGCCAACCTCCCGGGAGGAGGTCAGATCTCAGCAAAATGCCCTCCGCTGGGCCAATCACATTCCTCTTCTCATGAGTTCAATCCAGGAAATGTTGACAGGCCAGGGGGAGCCAAACTGTGCTGATATAAATGAAGGTCAGTGGGGCCAGCATGGCCTCGTGTAGGTTGGAGTGTCCCAGGCAGAAGAACTATGAGTGACGGAGGGAGGGGACCAATACAAAGACCCAGGACAGAGACCCGGAAGCCCTGGTGCAGCCAACCCCAGGCCGTTCTAAGTGCCAAGTTGCTTCCCACTTGGGAACAGCAAAATGGGGCCTTTGTTTTCTTTCACAATTGAATGAGTTTAGTGCAGATGTCTGAACCTGGGGCGTGTTGGGAGTCAGTCAGAAGTGGGCAGAAGATACAGCGTGAAGGCTGTGGACAGGAAGGACAGCCGGAGAAGCTCTAGGCGGGAAGGGAAAGGGCACAGCCTGTGATGCGAAATAAACAGAAACCACGACTCCCATGGGAAGATCACGGATCCTTTCTACAGCCAGCACCTCCACTGCCCCCACCGCTCTTCCCACCACACTCTGCTGCAGGGCAGAAGTCCCCTCCCAGATGGGCCACTCCTGCCAGCATACGCTTCCCATGCTTTGCAGCTTAGCTCTCTGCCCCTGTCCATGGACAGTGCCATCTCTGATCCCTCTCTAGAAACGAAGTCCTCAAATGTTCTAGATTTGCTGCTTTTCATTCTGTTTCTCCTTTCTTGAAAGGTTTTTCTCCTCTAATACAAGATCAAGAGTTAAAACCATGATGAAAAACCTAGTGGTCAATTCTTAGCTCTTTGTAATAGAAAGAATTTTGTAGTAGAAAGCCTACAAGGTCACCTGTGAGATACTCTTGGAATAAGAGTCCAAGTCCATGCACGTAACTTTCAACTTGCTGCAAATGCAGAGATTATTTGAGGAAGTTGCACAACATCACAAGAAATCTGAAGCAAATCTCTCTCTCTTCTTTTGTATCTCTGCTATTTTCCTCATCTTCTTTATATTTTGCCCCTTAGGGTAAAATTGCTCTAAAAAGTGGATATTTACTGTATATATTTTTATCGTATGATTAGATTTTTTTTTATTATGTAACTATAATATCTTGTACCTGTGGTTAAAGGCAGCAAATGAACCGTTATCGCAGTGTGTCATTTTTCGGTGTCTATTTGATGCTGTAGGTATTACTGATAGTTCTCCTCTGGCCGAGAGGGCATAGTTGTGATCAGCTGATCTTCCTTGTATGCCAACACCTACATAGTCTGGGGTTATAAACAATTACTAAAGAACTGGGTGCTAGGCCAAACAGACCACAACCCTTGAGCCCTAATAAATTGAAAGGCCAGGAGCCTAGGACACACTCCAACCACACTTGAGGACGTCTCTGAAACGGAGTCATTTCCTCTGTGAAGTACCTGCCTTTCACTTGTCAGTTTCATGAGTGTGTCTTTTATTTTAGGTGTACTAATTTTCTTGTGTTCTTTAAATATTCTAGGTACTAGACCTCTATTTGAGGAATAGTTGGTAATTTTTTCCACATTCTGTGGTTTCTTCACTTACTACTTTATGCTCTTGCTGTACACAAGCTTTTTGTAATTTTCTTTGTTGCTTCTTGCTATTACTTCTTGCACAATTGTGGTTCTATTTAGAAAATCCTTCCTTTCATCCATCACTTCAAGTGTTAAACCTACTTTATCTTTCAGCAGTTCAGTACTTCTGTTTTAATGTTCAGATCTTTAATTCATTTTTATTTTAATTTAGAACGTGGTGAGAGATCTGGGTCAGTTTGAATCTTCTGTAAATAGTTTTCTAATTTTCCCAGTACCACTTGCTGAATAGGCTGTCTTTCCTTCAATGTATATTTTTGGCCATTCTGTCAATGATCAAAAAGCTGAGTTAAGGCCGACTAAATAGCTCAGCAGATTAAAGCTCCTGTAAGCAGGTGCAGGAGTGGAGGATTCCATCCCCAGGCCTGCTGTGCCAGCCCTGCCTATGGGGTACACTGACACTGCAGTTGAAACTGGGCATGGTGGCACGCACCTGTAATCCCAGCCCTTGGGAGGCTGTAAACAGGTGGATCACTACAAGTTCAGTCTAGTAGTGAGACCCTTAACACCCTGTAGACCCATCCCTAAAATACACACACACACATACACACACACACACACACACACACACAAGCTGAATGTGTCTGCAGATTTTTCTGCGTCCTTTACTCTGTCCCACTGACCCATGTGTCTGTTTGTGCTCCAGTACCGTGCTATGTTTATCACTGTTGTTTGTACCTTGACGTGAGGCATTGTGCTGATTCCTACTGGGCTCTTGTTGTCCAGGACTGCTTTTGCTATTCTGCATCTCAAGATTGTTTTGTCTAGATCTGTGAAGCATGTTTTGGCATTTTGATTGAGATTATATTGAATCTATATAACAGCTTCGGAAGTGCTGGTCCTGCCTGTCCAGGAGCAGGGACATCTTCCCACTGCTGACGGCAACTTCCATCTCTTTTTTGCAGAGCACTGTCATTTTCTTTGTAGAGATCTTCCATTATCCTTGGTTAGGTTAATTGCTAGGTGTTTCATTTCCTGAAGCTTCCATGAATGGTATTGTTTTCATAATTTTCTTCTCACCTCATTCATTATTGGTGTATACCAATGCCAATGACATTTGTTTGTTGATTTTGCAACCTGCTACACTGCTGAAAATGATTATTAATTCTGAGGGGGTTTTTTTGGTGCAAAAGGGTATTTTTTGATACATCTTCTTGAGCACAAAAGAACATCTAACAATCTTATAGAGCAAAATTTTAAATAATCTTTTTAAAAAACATTTCTGAGTTTTTGATACAGGGTCTCACTATGCAGTTCAAGATGGCTTTGAACTCGCTGTCTAGCAGAGGCTGCCCTCAAGCTCACAGCAATCCTCCTGCCTCTGCCTCCCGAGAACTGGGATTACAGGTGTGTGCCACCATATCTGACTAAAAAGAATTTTAAATCAAAGACTTCTTTTGAAAGAAAACTCACATGCAGTAGGACTTACATCATGCTTTCCAATAATCATGACAAAGCATGTTTTAGATAAATATATTAATTCAGATATTCTTCTTATAATACATAAGTATTCTTCAAGTTGGAAAAACATTTTAAGAACCTCAAGTTCAAAGCAAAGTAAAATCTATAAACACAACAATAAAGCAATGAGCTGTAAAAAGAAGAAAACAATGCAGGCCTTTATGAGATTGTGGTTTGCAGCCAGTCACAC
>PVKN010014854.1:0-18873 GCA_004027915.1 Capromys pilorides
AAAAAAAAATGTAGATTATAAAACTGAAAAAAAATTTATTCCTGAACTCTACTCTCAGTAAGTTTAATTATTAAATACACCCTTGCCATCTTTCTAAATGACTCTTATCAGTTTAATTTTCTTAATCAAAGGGTTTCTTCTGGCACCACCACCTCCATGGGGATTGAACCCAAGACCTGGCAATGAGCTTCATTCTGTATGCCCCCCCCCCTTTATTTTGTGACAGAATCTTTCCAGGTCACTAAGTTGCTCAGCCTGGACTGGGGCTTCTGCCCTCCTGCCTCCACCTCCTAGTTAGGAATGCTCAGCTTTGCACTTTCTAGTGTTTTCTTTTTGTTTTTGCAGGACCGGGGTGCACTTTCTAAACTGCTGTTAAGACCATTCCTGTGAGAAAAGCTTCTGCTAGAGCAGGGCAGATGCAAAGATGCTTTTAAAAATCAAAGTCATTTCAACCATTCTCAGAGTGGTTTTTTATCTAAAGGAAGAAGGGACATTTCCATCTTTACACAAACAAGATTCCAGTTTCAAGGGTTTCCTGTGACTTGGATTTTATGCATTTACATTTATAAATGAGTGAATGCAGGTCTCGTGTTACTGTGCGAGCTCAGAGGTAACAGCTGCCTCGCTAGGAACTCGAGCAAAGTCAGGAAGCTAACCATTCACTCTAACTCCTGGGAAGCTCCGAGCAAGCACGGCAGCCTAGAGTGGTAATAACGGGGCAGGGCAGGGACAGGCGGGACAGGGCTGGGCTGCACGGCCGGGCTGCAGCTCTGTCTACATAGCTCGCTGACGCCCATACACGCGCGTGACACAGGGAGCCAGCCATTCGGGCTTAACGAGAAAATTAAAAGTAACTCACTATTAACCACACAGCAAACAAAAGCACTTAACTAAAGGAATAAACATCACTTAAAACAAAATAGCAAAAAAATCTACATGTTCTTCAAAAATTTCAAAGTCAAAAATATCAGACGTTAGCAAAGGAAAAAAATCTCTGTATTAACGAAGCTAATTCCTTACAGTGAAAAAAAGTCTTTTTTTTTTTTTTTAAGATTTTAACGATGCCACAGTTTAAAACAGAACAGGGTAAAATACTGCGAGACATCAGGATGACTTTTATTTTGACTAAGCATGAGCAGCAGCGCTGAGAGGGCTTGAGGAGCACATGCCTGCCCGTGGGGCCGTGCCCTCAGGTCCCACGTGACAACACTGGGCCACCCGGACATTCTCCAATGGCTCTGAAAGAACTTCACAGGACTATTCTGTTCCCCTAAAGAAACCTGTTTCTTCACTATTACTTACATTCTACCCAAATACTTACAGCTAAGGTTGCCATACCTACCAAATAAAACTACAGGCTACGCAGTTAAATTTGAACTTTAGACAATGACTGGCATTTGCGTAGGACACAGCTACACTAGAAAGCCATGGGCTGTTTACTGAAAACACAGCTACCTGTGGCCTGCATCTTACCGGCCTCCCTGCCTCTGGCTCTTCTGCTAATACCACACTCTCGCTTTGGGTTTTCATTCTTTGTTTGGTAAGCGCGCCGTAGCACTCGTGCCACAAGCCAGGCTCTGCTGTATGACCGACGCATGGAAAGGATGGGAGGGGCTCAACAGGGTTCCTAACTGCAGGAAGAAAGTGGTAGCCATTTGTGGACTTGAGGAGAGATAAAGGCATTCTTTTTCCATTTGTTCTTGTCGTGCTTCTTAAGGAGGATAAAAGCTTTGAGTATCTGCTTTTACGCAAATAGCAGTGATCAGAGTAACTGACAGGCACCATGATGAAGCTGATCACAGGTATCAGTTTTCTCCCAAACAAGCACACTTCACAGGGCTACGGGGTGCTTTCATAACGCAGCTCTTTATTTTGCAAAGCTGTGTTTTTAATACAACCTTCCAAATTAGCATTACTGAATGATTTGCAAACTCCATGGTTTTGCTTTTTAAATTATAATTATCCAAGAATAAAACAATTTTAAATTCTATGTTAGATATTTCTACTTAATCAAATGTACTGAATTTTGGAAAATTAAAGCTTTGAATGCAATTTAAAATCTCAAGGAAAATAAATAAAATTCTCTGTGCTTTTCTACTATCAGTAAAACGTAAGGTTTGAACTCAAAGTGATTTTGATAATCCAAACAGCTCAACAACGTAAGGACGTCCTGAGGGCAGAATGAATGCTCCAAAGCCGCAGGCAGCAGCCTTAGAGGAAGAAAGCGGTCTCTTGCAAATTATTAAACTAAAATAGAGTTAACAGGAACATTAGTGAAATGCTGGTTCTTTTTTCAAGTTTTCTTTACTCAAAACTAATGAAAATAGATCTGTGGACCCAAATTATATTGGAACAAAATCAAATTTTGTCTCCTCCTTTATAAAAAGACCTATTTACTAATTCGCAAGAGTAGGAAACAGACTTTTGGCCATGTGAAGACAGAGAACAGAAAGCCGAACCAGAAGACAGCCACCTTCTCTGTGACTCATTGTATTTCATTGACTGAATGTCACAATATAAGGAAATTCTGTCGCCAACTCAACACCTAACAACAGTGCTGTGACCGCGGAGGGCGAGGGGGATAATATAAATCTTGCAAAGTGACTAGCTGGTGACTTTTCTAGACGAGATCATATCTCAGGAAATGATTCATTTTAGATTCTACAAAGTCTTTTGTGTGTGCTACACAGAATTGTTATTCAAAAGCAACAGAAACTATTTTTCAAGGGTTTAGTGGATGATGCCTACTGTCCGATCACAATGTAATAAAACTGGAAATTACTGACAAAAGAAACTACAAAAACATCATAAACACATGGAAATTAAATAACAACCTCCTAAACAACTAGTGGGTCACAGATGAAATTAAAAAAGAACTTAAAAATATTTACAGTCAAACAAAAATGCAGATACAACTTACTGAAACCTATGGGATGCAGTGAAAGCTGTCTTAAGAGGAAAATGTATAGCAGTAAATTCACACATTAGGAAAACAGGAAAAAAACAAAATAAATGATCTTATGCTGCACCTCAAGCTCTTAGAAAAAGAAGAGCAAGTCAAGCCCAAGGAAAAAAGGAAATTATAAAAATTAGAGCAGAAATTAGTGTATTGGAGATAAAGAAAACACAAAAAAATAAATGAATCAGAGTTGGTTCTTTGAAAGAATAAATAAAATTGAAAAACTCCTGGCCAACCTAATCAAAAAAAGGAAAGAAAAAACCCAAACTCATGTAATAAAGCATGAAAACGGTAAAATCACTACAGACCCTAGAGAAATTCAGAAAATCATCAGTACTTACTTTCAAAATCTTTACTCTCACAGGATGCAAAACACAGCAGAAATGGACAGTTTCCTAGATACAAAATGTCAAACCTGATTCAAGAAGGTATACAAACTCTGAACAACCCAATAATGAGAAACAAAATTGAAAATGTAATAAAAATCCTACCAACAAAGAAAAGCCCAGGTCCCAATGGATTTACAGCAGAATTCTACAAGAAATTTAGAGAAGATTTAATGCCAACTTTTCTCAAACTCCTCAATGACACTGAAAGGGAAGCAATTCTCCCAAACTCACTACTGGAGGCAAGGATTACTCTGATTCCAAAACCAGAGAAAGAGCCAACTAAAAAAGAGAACTACAGGCCAATCTCTCTAATGAATATAGATGCAAAAATCCTCCATAAAATACTAGCAAACAGAAGGCAGAAAATCATCAAGAAGATTATACATCATAACAAGTGGGATTCATTTCAGGAATGTAAGGGTGGTTCAACATGGGCAAATCTATAAATGCAATACATCACATCAATAGAACCAAGAAAAAAACCACATGATCACCTCAATAGAGGCAGAAAAAGCTTTTGACAAAGTCTAACATTCATTCATGATAAAAGCCCTACAGAGAATTTAAAAAGATGGTCTATATCTCAACCTGATGGAAGCCATCCATGAGAAACCAACAGCCAACATTACACTAAATGAGCAAAAACCAAAGGTCTTCACTTTGACATCAGGAACAAAGCAAGGATGTCCACTGTCTCCACTCCTATTCGATATAGTTCTGGAAACATTAGTCAGAGCAATTAGACAAGAGAAAAATAAAAGGAACAAGGATTGGAAAAGAAGATGTGAACTTATCATTATTTGCAAAGGACATGATACTCTACATAAAGGACCCCAAAAACTCCACCAAGGGTCTTATAGATTTAATCACTGAATTCAGCAATGTATCAGGATACAAAATCAACACCCAAAACCCAGTAGCATTTTTTGTACACAAACAATGAACACACTGAAAAACAAATTAGTAAAACCACTCCTTTCACAGTAACATCCAGAAAAATGAAATACTTAGGAATCTGTTTCACAAAGGATGTAAAAGATTTATACAGAAAAAAATATATGGTACTCTGAGAAGAGAGATTGAAAAGGATTTGAGAAAATGGAAAAATATTCCATGCTCCTGGATAGGAAGAAACAACATTGTGAAAATGGGCAAACTTTCAAAATTGTTATATAGATGCAATGCAATCCCAATTAAAATACCATTAATGTACCTCACGGAGCTAGAGAAAATTTTCCTCAAATGAACCAGAAGAGACCTAAAATATCAAAAGCAACCCTGGGAAGCCAAGGAAAGGCAGGAGGCATCACAATCCCTGACCTGAAATTATCATATAATGCTACTATGATAAAATCAGCATGGTACTGGCACAGAGACAGACTTGAGGATCAATGGAACAGATTAGAAGATGCAGATTCAACTGCAAACACAGTCACCTTATCTTTGATAAAGGGGCCAAACATGCTCCCTGGAAGAAAGATAGCCTCTTTAATAAAAGGTACTAGAAAAACTGGCTTTCCACATTCTGAAGGCTAAAACCAGCCCCATGCCTAACACCATGCATAAAGCTACAGCCAAAGTGGCTCAAATATTTAAATATTAAAATGGAGACACTGAATCTTCTGGAGGAAAATGTAGGCAGAAATCTTAAAGACACAGAGATAGGTAGAGAGTTCATCAACAAAAACCAAACTGCATGGGAAATACTTCAAAGAATTAACAACTGGGATCTCATCTTTTTGAAAGTTTCTGCATTTCAAAACAAATCTCCAACAGAGTAAAAAGAAAACCTACAAACTGGGAAAAAAAATTATAGCCTAGTGTCCCTCTGACAAAGGCCTTCTATCTAGAACATATAAAGAATTTAAGGGCCAGCAAGATGGCTCAGCGGTCTAAAGCACCTGCTTAGGCAAGCTTAGGCAACTGCAGGGACCGCAGTTTGATCCCTGGCACCACATGCTGCACCAGCCCCATCCCCAAGGCAGGCTGAGCTGGCCAAAATAAAAAAAAAAATTTTTTAAAGAATATAAAAAATAAGATTACCCAATTTCAAAGAACCATTCCAAAAGTAGACATCTCAAATGAATATACACTTCTCAAAGGAACAAACACAAATGGAAAGTAAATATATGAAACATGTTCAACATCATTGGTCATTTGAGAAGTGCAAAATAAAACAGCACTGAGATTTCATCTCACCCCAAGAAGAATGACTAACATCAAGATGTCAGCCAATAACAAATAATGGAGAGGCTGTGGAGAAAAAGGAACCTTTCTGCACTGTTGGTGGGAGTGTAGCCTGGTACAGCCACTATAGAAATATGTGTGAAGATTCCTTAAAAGGCTAGCACTGGAGGTCCCACTCAAGCCAGCTATTCCTCACCTGGATATTTTTCCAGAAGAAATGAAAACATCACACCACAGTGATATATGTACACTCATGTACACAGCAGTGCAATTTGTCATAGCTAAATCTTGGAAGCAACCCAAATGCCCATCAACTGAACAATGGATAAAAAAGATGTGATATTTTTACACAATAGAGTATTATCCAGCTATAAAACAGGATAAAAAATAAAACAGAATAAATTTGAGTCGTTAGTCAGTAAATGGATGTAACTAGAGAACATACTCTTCAATGAAATAATGCAGAGCTGCATGTGCAAACATCACATTGTCTCCTTAGTGTGAGAACCTGAAAGAGAAAAATGTAATCTGAAGGGTACAGCAGATGCAAGGGAAAAGGAATGAACTTATTCAAGAGTAAGAGTTGAGAAGGACAGGAGAGAGAGTGGGGGAAAGGGATACATCTGTGTATGTAAGCAGAATGGTTTGGACAACTGTACTGTGCATTTCTGCTGGTCTATGGAAAGGAGCAATTCATGCTTTAACTTGTCTCCTTTTTCAATTCTTTGTACTTTTTCTCTTTTTATTTTTGGGTACATTTCTTTCTTCTTCCAATCTTAAATGTGTATATCTGGTAATACAAATAACTGGTTGCAAGACCACACTATGCATTGCTTTGTGAAATTCATATTACTTTGCTAAGTGAAATTCTGTATCACTTATAATTTTTTGTCTCAGGGCTGGGCCATGGTGGTGCACGTCTGTAATCCCAGCACTAGGGAGGCTGAGGCAGGAGTATTAGTGTGAGTTTGAGACCAGCCTGGGCTACAGTAAGTGAGCTCGAGGCCAGCCTGAACTGCATAGCAAGACCCTGTCTCAAAGACAAAAAAACTGTTTTAGTTCTAACTTTGAATCTCTTTGAAAATTTTTGACAAAGTTTAGTGGATAGAGTAACTTTTTAACTCCATCATGATACCTAGTTAGCTGCCAGAACCTGCACTGTAGGGCCTCCTCTTGTCAGCTCAGCCTCTCTCCTCTTCAATCTCTCCCTCAGTAACGTTCCTTAAAGCATCTCTGCTCTCCCAGTGGTGGCACTTCCTGAGAAGGACGTTGAGAAAAGCAAGAATCGTTAACCCCTGGCAAGCAGCTATGGGCAGGGCACCACACCCTGCGTACAGCGTCAGCATACACAATGGAACGTCAGGCCTTGTAGTCCTAGAGAGGTGGGATGTCATCAGAATGTGAAGCTGGAAAATGGTGCAACAGGAGGAGCAATACTCAAGCTGCGATTCTGGAGAATGAGTTAAGAAAAAGAAGTTGGAGAGAAACTGGAAGACCAGTTAGGAAGATGCTGAGGAGAGAGAGGCCAAGCACATGTGGGCTGGATCAGAACCCAGAGAACATGGTGACAGAGTGGATGTGACAGGAAGACCGAGATGGATCCACGTCACGGGCAACACGAGGAGGTGGGGGTTGCTATCAACAAGATGAAGAACACAGAAGCAGGGGAGATAGAAGGACTTGGAATACTCGGCTCATTTTCAAGGGATGTCTCTTCTAAAATCATGCCAGAACTATTTTTTCAGATAAATCTTATTTTTAGTGCAACAGAGCCACTCATTCAGCATCGCTAAGCACACTCTGGAGCCCAGACATGCACCTCTGACGCAGTGCCTCCTTTCTATCTGGAATCATCATTTTAATATACTGGGTATGGAATATTTCTGTCAACTCTGAATCACTCTATTGCAAAACAATCTTGTCATAAATATTAGAAGCATCAATGAACATGTGAGAGAATCAGTCATTATAAAAAATTTTGCCAAAAAGCATCGCTGCATGAAAAAGATTGATTGAAGCTGCCAAACAGGCTGTTAGAGTCAAATTTCAATGGCCTGGGCTTCCCAACAGAGATATTAAGTATGTATTTATAGATTTAATATAAACTATTGGCTATCGAGAGACGAGCGCACATTTTTCTTACCCTGGCATGTTCATGAGTTGATAACTCGTTTTTAACATCTGAATGAGAGTCAAAACCCATTAAAACTAACGAAGTCCTTTAGACATAATTACCTAAAGAGCCAATGCTATCTTCATTTTGATTACCTCATGGGATGAGGTAGAGGTAAGTGACAGGCACAATTGCCAGAGATGGTCCAGGGCCCCACACATGAACTTAGGCCACTGTGGCCTGGCTTCTTCAGAGAACCGAAGGTGATTTGCCTGAAGGTTTATGCCATCCTGGTTGCTTACCAGCTGTAGTCATAGCCAGCATCCCTGACACACTGCCGTGAGGCTCAATGAGAAACCACCTGGAAGGAAATCTACCATAGCTACTAGGAAAGTATACAAACCCTACCATAAAAATTACAGAATTATGGACTTCACAGGAGTGGCCAATGGGCAGTACTTTTATAGGAGGAGCTACCAGGTAAAAGCTTCTTCCCTCTGGCACAAAAGAGAGTAAGAGAAAAGCAAAAACAACCACTGCCGAAGGGAAGTGGGGGCCTTGGGGGAGGGTGTGGGGGCAGGAATTTTATCAGGTTGGACAAGGGGTGGAGTTTACGTGGGCGGCGTGGCTGTCCTAACAGGTGCTGACCAGGGAGGCCTGCCACAGAAGATGGAGGCAGCCTAGGAGGGGCTCACGGTTCACCTTGATCCCCAAGCCACGCTGACTGGCTGCCACCGTGGCCTGGCAGACAGCTGCACTGACCCATCCGTGGGTGCACGTGTTATCAAGTCTTGTTCTTTTCAGGCGCAGCCTACAATACACCTAAACAGTTACACTGTTTCTCCACAGTTACACTGCATTCTCTATCCCAAAGGTTTACAGGCAACTAATAGGAGAGGCACTACGCTTCCATTTTACCAAGAAGAAACTGAAGCTCAGAAACATTCTCATGCACAGTTGTAAGTAGCATGGATGAGATTTTGTGGGGAGAGGCAGAGGCGGAGGCAGAGGCGGAGACAGAGAGCCAGAGGCAGAGCCAGAGCCAGAGCCAGAGATAGGGACAGGGACAGGGACAGAGAGACAGAGACAAAGACAGTAACAGAGACAGATAGATTGACAGAGATAGACAGAGACAGCGAGACAGACATATGCAGAGAGACAAGAGATAGAGACACAGCCAGAGAGAGAGAGTTTGCACACCGTAGCCCCTCTGCCAGCCGCTGACCAGCACCTCATCCGTAAGGACCTGCTGGGCAGCGCGCACCTCAGACAACAGAGCGGCCTTGGCTAGAGGTCTGCAGGAAAGAAGACAGCGCTGCCTCTGAGCCGTATCATTACACATAATAAGCAGAGCAATGGCTGCCAATGTTAGGGTTCACCGCTAAATTATAAAGATTTATTTTAAGCTCAGTCATGATTTATCTAAGGCCCCTGTCTTTACAGAGCCTCAGTGGCCGTCTTTGGAAGGACCACAAAGTCAAGCAGTTTGAAATAGCTCTGTCTCTGGTGGACTTCACAGCTAACGAGAACAGGCTCTTAAACATGCTGAAAACCTGGGCCTGAGTCAGACATGACTTTTTTAATAGCTAATTTTCATCCATATTTTTGTATATGGCCACAAATTTTACCAAAAGGCCCATAATTCAGAGGGAGGATGGAGGTCTGAAAGTCATCACTGGAAGAACCCCTCTGCTCAGTACAAAGCAAAATTCAAAACTGCAGCTGAGTTCATGGTAAGATGCATACGGTTCAGCTACACTAACAAGGAGGCTCTTAGACACTCCTAAGGCCGGTGTCCCCAAGGCTGAGAGTGTGACAGCTGAGGACTACGGGAGCTTTTCTAACTTGAAGCAAGAGGGAAAAATGCACTGCTCACTAAGATGAGTGATCAAAACCAACCACAGCACCGTATAAAATGCACAAGTACTTAAAATCATTTCCCAATCTAAACAGGGTTCCAGTGAATTCCCATGTACTTCACGCTTTTCCTCTAGCACCTGAGGAAGCTGGAAGCCACCCTGAAGTGCTATCTGACCTCTTGGATCTAGCACCTAATTCCAGAAAGTTCTAGGCATGCTCTTCCTCTCTAATTTATCTAATGTTTCTCATAGTTGAGAAAGCCTTCCTTAACTGTTACTTTAATAATCAATCCCCAAGGACCAGGGAGATAGTTCAGTGGTCTAAGCAGCTGCCTGGTAAGCACGAAGACCCAGGCTTGACCCCTAATACCATGTGCCATGCCAACCTTGCCCCAGGTCTGGTAAGCCAGCCACTGAAATTGGGCATTGTCACATACACCTACAATTCAAGCTCTGGGAGGCTGAAACAGGAGGATCACTACGAGTTCGAACTACACAGCAAGATCCTGTAGCAAATACATAAATTAATAATAATAATGATTAATCTCCCATTCCAGAAACAATCTAATGACTTTACATATTGTACTGCTAATAAAGAGCAACATGTCCAGCCCTGTGATGAACCTGGAAAGCACTCAATTAGCAACTGAGGTTATCACTGCAGTGGGCGCGTGGCAGGAAACAACCACGTAACTCTCTTTGCAAATGCCAAATGCTGTCATGTGAACTTAAGCCGACTCCTTATAGCTCCTGAAGGTAGAAATAGGACTGAGTAGGCAATCTGTCACAGGAGAACTTGATTTGGGCTCAACATAGGAAATTTTTCAGACAACAAAAGCAGGCTAAAAATGGAACTGCCTCCCTCAGGAGAAAGGGAGCTCCTTGCTAAGTGGAAGCCAATGCCAGGTAGCTAAAGGCTTCCTGTGGCAGGGCAGTTAATGACAAATGGCCTCCACAGGCTCTCCTGAGAGCCGACCACTGATTTTCACACACACGGCAGGTGCCACACATTGGTCACCTGGGACATCCTATGTTGTCCTTGTTTCTTCACCACTGACCAACTATATACATTTGTAAGTCAAGGTAAACAGTGCAGTCCCTATTTGCACGGCATAATTTTGAAATAGGACCTAGTAGTGCATGAGCCATGCTCTGGTCAACTGTTCTAACCAGGTCAAGCAGTATGAACCCCCAAATCAGAAAGGGTAGTTTGACCGTCCACATCACAGAACATGTCCACTCATGGACAACAGTCTGGCCTACAGGCAATTCTTTCAACCTTCACATTTTCTGAGGACGTGGCCAGGCAGATGTGACCTAGGTAGACGCCACATTTCCCAACCTCTACAACTGTGCAAGGCCATGTGACCAAAGGACCCATGGAACTTATAGGTCACTTCCTCAAGGGCACACTACTAGCTCTCCACTCTCCTTCTTGTAATAAAGGGAGGGATGGTGGATTTCGGCCAGTTTCACAATGTAACATCCCAAGAAACGCCACCCCAGCACCCTCCTCCCCTAGAAAAGGGTTTGGATTCCTGAATTATTTTTCAGAGTAGAGCCACCTGCCTAGTTTGGAATAACCCACCCTCTGTCACTTGGAGAGAGATCAAGTTCTCTCTTATACGAATCACTGGATGTTAGGAGCTCTTTGTTACAGTGATTTAAACTTTCAGCAAATTCAACCTTTCTAAAGACGGAAAGCGAATCCCTTCAAGTCCAAAGCTCGGAGACTCACGTGTAAATATTCTCAGCTATATGCCATCTTTAATGAAGGTTTTGTGAAATGTTAAATTCAGATGTAGATCAAGCTAGCAATGTGAAGTAAACAATTCCTTGGTACACTTTCTGAAAGCTCAAAACAGAACAGGAGGAAAAGATACCAATGACAAGGGGAAAAAGCCCCTGAGGAAAGTGCCAAAGATGGCCTCTCATGGGTCACAGCACCCAGATGCTCTCAGGAATAAGAAAAATAACCTGTCTTAATCATCTATTTGATCTATAAAATGGGAGTCATGTCCAACTGTGGAAAACTAAATAGCAAACTGTAAACTATAGAAACATACTCAAAGATTTCAAATCAATAAGCACAGTTAGGCTTTATGTCCATATGAAACCAGCACGATGCTCTGTATAAAAGTAATTCTTTAAAAAGATAATAAGGATGGCTGGGGAGATAGCTCAGTAGAATAAACGCTTGCCTGGCAAGCACAAGGACCTGAGTTCAATCCCTGGTTCTGCAAAATAAATATATAAATAAGGTAGTAGGCATGGTAAACCACAGCTGGTTTTCTCCAGATTTTTCATGGAGTTGAGTACAGCAAAAAGGATTTTGTGCAGAATCTTAACTTCCTATAAACAAAAGCCCACTGTCTCCACCCTGTGACCCCAACCACTCCTCCTACTAAGGCCCCTGAGCTCCCTCGATTCTCGGTGGACCTCGCCACTGTCGGTGGAGAGCGCTGTTCCTCTTTTGGCTTCTAAGAAGCTCTGCACAAGGAGAAGCAGCCACAAGCTGGTCTCATTACCCTTACCACAGAAGAGTGGCCAAGTTTCTAGAACGTGAGCTCATGTGGAAAGGACAGCTTTCATCTCAGCCACGCTTAGGACACCAGGCTTTGTCTTGTTGTAACATCTTGCATTGTCTTGCAGGCTGAAAATCTCATCATAGTGACAACGCATACCTATGTGGTCAGTTGCAATAATGACCCTAAAGCTACAAGATACATGTTTGTGGTTTTAAGCCACAAGTTTGCGGGGAGTATTACAACAGTGATAGAAAACTAATGCTCAGGGTCTCTGACATGTAGGTTTCTAACAGTGAGCAATCCAAACCTCGGATTCCGGAGTTATATCTCAGACTGACACTTTTTTCCTAGATGCCTGTGACTTTCAGTTTAAATACTACATAAGTACCCAGTGCTACAGAGCTGTTGCTTTTGAGACAGAACACAGACTGGAATCATTTTAACTGCTTTCTGCACAGCTCCTTTCCAGCCAAATCAATACATTCTGAAATTACGGTTTGTTTGTTGTCTGAAAGATAAGATATCAGCATTGAAGGTTTTGTAGGATACAAAAAGGGGATAATAAAGCCAAACGTGGGCACACACCTGCAATCCCACTACTCTGAGGCTGGAAGATCACACGCTCCACCTTTGGGCAATTTATTGATTTACTGTCTCAAAATTTAGAACACGCTTAGAGGACTTAGGGTGTAGCTCAACGCGAAGACCCTGAGTTCAATCCCTAGTACAGGGGAAGAAAATGGAGAGCAAAACCTCACCCTGCCTCATCCCACCACAGACTTCATCGCTGTGAGACCTGAGGCAAGTTAGCTACCTTAACCCCCAGCACCCTGGCGCCCTCATCTCCGAGGCAGAAACTGAAAGAACAGCTGTGGTGACCAGCTGTGACACTCACCGAAAGTGACATAAGATCTTAACGATGTCAGGGCCATGATTATTCATGGTATAAATAAAAGGACCCTCCACTACCTGTCTATGACATCCTAAGCAATCTTAATTTCAGCTGTTTAATTCTCACAGGTAATCTCACTCCATGGCTCCCAGGGAGAATGGCAGAGCTGGAGACGGCTGTGCGTAGGGCAGATCAACGCGTGGTCTCCAGGCTCCTGGCCAGCTCTCCAGTTCCGTGATATAACTGGGGAGCTGGGTGTCCCAGGCTGTTGTACACTATCATCCACCCACATGCCCAGCTCGGGTCCTCCTAGCCCCTGCACACTCCAGGTACATCTCAATGCTCACTCACATTCCTTGAAGTTGCAGTCTCTTTTGGTCACTATATGTGCTCTTTCAAGACCTTAAAAATTCAGTCCTGTTCATTTGCAACTTTAGTCCATGTGTGGTTCAAGGCCCCCTTCACCTCCTGGCCTCCACCACAGGCCAGGAGGGCGACGGTAGTGGCAACTGCCAAGCATGGGCCTACCCTCCCTGCTTCTCCCTCTCTTCCCTGGCACTTCCCTTTGGGGTAGGCTGGGCGAGGGCAGGAGGGGCTGGGTCTCTGCAGAGGATGGGCCCCACAGGGATGCTGCAGGTGCCCCTCCCACCACCGAACTGACCACCGATTCCTGGCTCTCATCAGGGCTCCTTGCTCGCCACAGCACCCTCTTCCTGCACCTTCCTAGTCCGTTTCCTTCCTGTGCCAGCCCTGGCCCCAGCTTGTTCCCTCCTCCAAGTGGCCTCTCCTCAATATGAGCAGCAGCAACAAGAGGCCCGACCCCACTCCAGGGAACCATTCCTCCAGCACAGCACTATGTCCAGGCTTCGGCAGTCCAATAACTCAGCATCCTCCCAAGAAGAAGCGAGCAGCAAGCCCACAGACAGGAGCCTGGTGGAGAAGGGCTGGGGGCGCCCACACTCACTACCTGCCTAGCTTTGCACTCAAGAATCAGCCCGATTCCCTTCCCTTTCAGCCTCAGAAAGGGCTATGGCTTTTTCCCCCACGAGGAGGTAAGTGGAAGAAACAGGCTATGTTCGGAAACACACCTCCATCCAAGGCTGACTCGCCCTCCCGCTTCTCCTGATTTACCCTGGGGAAGAGGCTGTGCGATGATGGCAGTGGAGGCTGGACAGGGTGGCAGGGCCACTGGGCGCAGCAGCTCATACTCTCCTGGCTACGTGGACACTGCCTAGGGGCTTCTGTTTTGCACTGTAACAGTCAATTTCAGCACCCACAACTATTCCATCCCAGCCTGCCCACTTCTGGGATGAACCTTCCTCTGCACTGATGACGTCACTGCAAAGGTGTCAACACGAAGTGTCCCCTTGAACCTTCCAGGGCTGGAGCTAGAACAGCAGCAAAGCAGACAACGCATATGAATCCTGCCAAGCCTCCCCGACAGCCCAACCAGTAGTCCCTCAGCCCTTCGCAGGAGTCTCAGGCCTCAAAGAGTCTTGCGTCTGCTAACCACTGTTACCTGAGCGAGAGACACCACTCAGGAGAAGTCTCTCCAGAAGAACCAAATGCAGAAACAAAAGGAGGCTGAAGAGTGCAACTGGTAGCTGCAGGACGAGCGAGTGGAAGCGCCAGCCGCTGAGCTGCACCTGACTTCATGTCCCTGCAGCTCACCCTGAGCCCTCTCCTCCCGTGGCCACCGATTTCCTACAGGCAGGGTCTCCCCGTCCCTGAAGTTGGTTTTGACACCATGGCTTTGGATAAAAGCCATTATCCCAGCCATAGGATGGAGGTTGCCTGCTGTTGAGACTTCTGACTTCCCAGGTGTCCAGCAACTACCACTGCATTTGTTATGAACTACCTTGACCCCGTAACCATCGTTAGGAAAAAGTACTTTTTAAGTTTCAGATATTTGGGAGAACCTTTTTTGACAAAAAAAAAAAAAAAAATCCACTTTAAGAGAATGTGACCAAATATCTTATTGTGCAAATGCTGCAATTAGGGAGGGGTGTTTATTTTCTTTTGATAATTTAAAAACTGTAGAAAGATGGTTTCAGTATGACAGAGGTGCCTAGGGCCAGCCTAGACTTCAAAGTGAGACCCTGTCTCGCAAAAGAACACAGCAAAATATACTAGCAGGGGTCACAGACTTCTCAAGGAAAAACGCAACACAATGGTAATGTCAATTCATCAATATTTGGTGTGAAATTCAGGGGAGAAATATATTCAAATAGCCCTTGAGAAAATTTCCCAAAATTATCTTCAGAATTACTTCTTTTTAGTTTTTTAGCTGAATTTAATGAAATCTGCTATTTCTTCTACACTAGCTAAGGCTGAAATCAATAATACTTCAGAGAATGTGTACACAAAGATTAAAGCACCCCTGGGGTCCCACCTCCTGGCTCTGCATGTGCCAGCTAAGAGACCTCAGGCAGGTCATTTAACATTGTCCCATCTGAAAAACCTCAGAGTAACAATGCCCACTTCATGGGGTGCAGTGAGGAGATTAAATGATTTAATGGTCATGCAGGGCTCAGAGTAATACCAGCCTCAGAGTACAACTTCCATTATATGTATAAATATTTGGTATTCTTATCAAAAATTTCTCAGGAAAACCCCCTTAAAATACCACTGTGTATTTTCTTTATTATATTAAACAGAAAAGAGAAACTTTAATTATTAATAGCATCTCTAAATATATAACTCTTAATTATAGTATGGAATCAATAATTCCAAAATAGTCTAAAACTAGGCATCACTAAATGCTGAAGATGACTTTGCATCTTGCACGTCAACCTCAAGGGGAACACACGACCGGTTACTGCCCACCCCACCCCACCCAGGCCCCCAAGTTAGTCCTGGTCAATGAGGAAGGAACTACAAGTTCAAAGACAGTGACAGGGGCTGGGGAGATAGCTCCATGGCACAAGTGCCTGCGTGGCAAGTGCAAGGTCATGAGTTTGAACCCCGGTCCTGCCAAAAAAAATAAAAATAACAAAAATTAATTTAAAAAAAAAAAAAAGACAGCAACAAGACTGGGACTGCTCTATGGGGTGACTCTTTCACAGGAGAAAGATGAGTGCAAACCTATGATCTCCCATGTCCTTCTCAAGCCAACACTCCGGAAAGACCTGAAGGACAGAGGAACAGGAGACCCTCAGACACAGATGCCCTGGTCCAAGGGAGGCCGTCGGCTGCCCATGATCGATTCCATCCCTGGCCCAAGCAGGGGCCACTGCACTGCCTGCCCTTACCAGCAGCGGTGCCCTGTGGGTGACAGGGTCTGGGCTGCTCTCTGTTACTCTGGCGTGACATCACTTCAGCCTCAGGAAACCTGGTCCGATCCAGCCTCTGACTTCTACATTATGATAATGGTCCTGGAGACCTAAAGAACCCATTGTCCCTTCTGACCATCCTGTACTGACCACCTCTGCTGTCTCGACGGGAGGCTGTTGTGACACTGAACATCTCTGCCTCCCCAAGGCCTCCATGGTATCACCCCTCGCCATTCCTCACCAGGACAACGTGCCATCCAAGTAGTACAGTGTGTCCACCTGTACCTACTGCCGGCTCCATCTGTGCTTCCCCAGGGTTAGTGCCTCTTCCGAGGCTCTAAGGAAAGGTCAGCATGGAATTATGAACAAGGCAGATACCTCTCAAAGGTACATTCAACCTTCAAGTCTCAAGTCAGATGTTAAAACAAACACAATACCACTGTCTACAATAGCTATGCACTTTCCCAACTTTATAGATAAAGACTGAGAATATAGAGAAACTAAAAACATTTAATCAGATAGTCCAGTTTTTGCACCACTTTGTCTTGGATGGGCGGGATTGCTTTCCACACTGTTCTTCCTGGAGGGATAATGAATATATGAATAACAGATCATGAGGGCTGGGGAAACAGCTCAGCGGAATAAGTGCTTGCCTGGCAAGCACAAGGTCCTGAGTTTGATCCCTGGTACTACCAAAACAAACAAACAAAAATGGCTCTTTCCTTCTCACCATGATCAACCATACTCCTCTCAAAGTGATGCTAGACTTACTATAAACTCATATAACTTACTATGAGTTAAAATGGCACTGCCCTAAATAAACTAGGTAATATCTCTCTTCAACATACCCACATACGATGTCACAAATAGAACTACATATCCAATTTAATTTTAAATCCAAGAGACAATCCAGTGCTTTGTCATACTAGGATTCTGTTGCCATCGATCTTAGCTGAAACACAATATACCAGCCCACACTTAAACGAAGACAGAATGTCGCTGTCGCAGACACTGGCTTTTTGGACTGCGTGTCCCTGTCAGCTTAGTGGAATCATCAGTTGTGATAAACTCTGTTGCATCCTGTTGCAAGAGCCTGGATGCAGCTATAAACTAGAATAGCAGTGAGTAAAGTTCAACAAACTAAAGATAAACTTCTTTGTATTATTAAAACACTTGTCAGGGTATCAGATTTTGCACAACTGAACATGTTTCACTGTAATAAGGTTTACTGATTTATGACCTTAGATTTAACCTACTAGCTCCACATTTTAAACCCAGGGGTTTCTTTGCTGGTGCTGAGATCTCAGAATCTCTTTTTAGTTCTTTTGTCACTGGGTGAGGGAGAGAGCTCAGCGGCATAAGCACCTGCCTGGCATGCGTAAGGTCCTGAGTTTGAGTTGTGGGACCAAAAAATAAATTTAAAAAATAGATGCCTACTTCTTTGGTCTTTTAAAGTTGGATAATTTTTTTTTAGTTGTACAAGGATATGAATATCTCAGTTTGGACATGGTTCCTGAGTGCAGAAATATATTTAATTGCTCTGTTTCTGTTTTGAAGTTTTCTTTTTCCTTTTTACTAAACCATGAGTACAGTATGTAACGTTTACATTCACGTGTGGAGCTGGTGCGTGCACACAACACCCCTCCATCCTTCTCTTCGCCCTCTTTTCTCCCCTCCTGCCCTCATCTCTGGTCCTTATCCTGTTCCAGAAGATCTCTCTCCCTCCCTCCTCTCACCTGTTTTTTCTCTTGCTCTTTACGTATATTTAGGATTCCTGTCTAAGAGGACTCACAAGACCTTTAAGTTTGTCTCGTTTCTCTCACCCCACACTGTGGGGCCAAGGCTCGTTTATTTTCCGACAGACACCTCGGGCTTGTCCCGCACGTGGCACAGCCATGGCCGCTGCCTGTGTACGCCATGCACCCCTCATGCATTCCCTTGTGCTCACAGTGAAGCTGAGCAGAAGCGCAAGGAGGAGGGGTGGCTTCTCAGCCAACTTCCCTGAGATGCCCAGCTCGAGCCGAGCCAGGGCCCTGTGCCACTCGGCCACAGCTCACGGGCTGTTGGTCCCACACCAGCAAGGCACTGCCAGCTGCATCTTGACGCCCTTCATGACGTCTTGCTGTGCCCGGGGTTATTCCACAGTAAATGCGCACCTGACATTTTAAAACTGCAAAATTTAATTGCCTGTCTTCTGCATTATAAAAGGGGAATCAGGACTACATGTAGCCAGTGATAATCGCAATGTCTGTTTAACCTCTTAATGCCCACTACTGACTTACAGTTATTGAATCTTAATATATTCTCCAAAAAGGAAAAAAAGTGCAAATTCTAACACTGATGACAAACATCCATAGGCACTTCTAAAATACGACAGGTCTCTTCCCTGGTTTACTCTCTTGGGAGGTGCTGTATAAGAAATCACATCAAAGAGGGCAATGTGATGACAAGCAACCACTTCTAAGATGAAATGGAACGACACTGCCACAGGATTCTAGAGCAAGTAAATGCGGTGAGTGACTCCTGAAGCCACCCGGGCAGGCTCCCAGCCCTCATTGTGATAAAGGCTGGCATGACCACTGAGCCACCAAGTCGAGTTATTTTTGTTTGTTTGCTTGCTTCTTTAGTTCATCTATAAGTTTATTTAGTACTTTAGTATAGTACAGTAAAAGCC
>PVKN010014855.1:0-10643 GCA_004027915.1 Capromys pilorides
GGTTGTTTCCAAGATTTGGCTATCACAAATTGTACTGCTATGAACATAGGTGCACAAATGTTACTATGATATGATGCTTTCAGTTCTTCTGGGAAAATTCCCAGTAGGGGGATAGCTGAATTGAATGGGATTTCCAGTTCTAGTTTTTTAAGGAGTCTTCACACTGCTTTCCATAATGATTGCACCAGTCTGCATTCCCGGCAACAGTGAAGAGTTTCTTTTTCCCCACAGCCTCTCCAACATTTGTTGTTGGTTGATTTCTTTGTGTTAGCCATTCTTTCTGGGGTAAGATGGTATCAAAGTGTTGTTTTAATTTACATTTCATGAATGGCTAGCAACATGGAGCATTTCTGTATTTATGGGCCTGTTGAATTTCTTTCTCTGAGAAGTGTGTGTTCATCTCAGATGCCCATTTCTGGATTGGGTCTTTGAATTTTGAGACCCTAATAGTTTTTAGTTCTTATAAATTTTAGATAAAAGGCCTTTGTCTGAATACTTATTAGTTAAAATCTTTTCGAATTTGTGTGTTGTCTTTTCACTCTATTGGTAATTTCTTTTAACATACAAAAACTTCTCAGCCAGAGGATGTCTCAGTTGTTGATTCTTTCAAGTGTTAAGCGTGCATTTTGATTTTTGTCCATGAACTCTTCACCTACCCCAATGTCTTCAAGATTTCCTCCCACTTTCTCTTCCAGAAGATTTAGTATTTCTCATTTAATATTTAGATCTTTAATCCATTTTTAGTTTAGTTTAGTGCACAGTGGTAGACCTGGGTCAAGTTTCAGTTTTCAGTGTGTAGAGAGCCAGTGTTTCCAGCACTATTTGTTAAAGAGGCTATCTTTCTTCCAGTAAGCGTGTTTGGCCCCTTTGTCAAAGATAAGTTGGCTGAGTGTGTTTGTATTTGCTTCTGCATCTTCTAATCTATTCCATTGATCCTCAGGTCTATTTTTTTTCCAATACCATACTGATTTTATCATGATAGCTCTGTAGTATAACTTTCGGTTAGACGTTATCCAGGAGCAGGGAATATCTTTCCATTTTCTGAAATTCTCTAGGATCTCTTTTTTCAGAGTACTGTAGTTTTTCACTGAATAGATCACTTACTTCTTTGGTTAGGTTAATTCCTCAGTATTTCTTTTTTTCGGTGCTATTGTAAAAGGTATTGTTTCTTTAATTTCTCTCTCGGTGTGTTTGTCATCTGTGTAGAGGAATCCTATTGACTTTGTGTGTTGCCTTTGTGTTATGTTACTGAATTTGTGTATTAATTCTAGTAGCTTCTTGGTGGAGTTTTTTGGTTCTTCCAAGTAGATTATCATGTCATTTGCATATAATAATAATTTAACTTCTTCTTTACCTATTCTTATTCCTTTTATTACTCTCTCTTGTCTAATGGCTGTAGCTAATAATTCCAGAACTATATTGAATAGGAGTGGTGATAGAGAATATCCTTGTCTTGGACCAGATTTGAGAGCAAAAGACTTCATTTTTTCCCCATTTAAAATTATGTTAGCTGTTGGATTCTCATGGATGGCTTTTATCAGATTGAGGTAGAGGCCCTCTATTCCAATTTTCTGTAGGACTCTGAACATGAATGACTGACTTTGTCAAAAGCCTTTTCTGCATCAATTGAGATGATCATGTGATTTTTTGGATTTGGCTCTACTGATACAGTGTATTACAATTATAGATTTGCATATATTCAACCATTCTTGCATCCCTGGAATGAATCCTACCTAGTCATGGTGCATAATCTTCCTGATGATTTGCTGTATTCTAGTGGCAAGAATTTTATTGAGAATTTTTGCATCTGTTTTTGAGAGAAATTGGCCTGTAGTTCTCTTTTTCAGTTGCATCTCTCTCTGGTTTTGGTACCAGTGTAATACTCACCTCTATGAATGATTTGGGAAGGATTGCTTCCATTTCAATTTCATTGAAGAGTTTGAGGAGTATTTGGATTATGTCTTCCATAAATTTCTTGTAGAATTCAGTGGTGAATCCATCAGGTCCTGGACTTTTCTTTGTCGGTAGGCTTTTTATTACATTTTCTTTATGAGTTAAGTTTCTTTATGAGTTAAGTGTGTTTCTTGTATACAGCATGTTGTTGGATTTTGCTTCTTTACCCACTCTGCCAGTTTATTTCTTTTAATTGGACAATTGAGTCCATTTACATTGATGGTTATAATTGAAACATATTGACTTATGATTGATATGTCTTTTGCTTACTACTGTTTACCCCTTTTTCTCCCACTTAATTGGTTGCCCTATTTGGTGTGTTCTTTCTGGTCACATTTGTAGAGATCAGGTAGTTTTGGTCCCTCTCTAAAATATTTTTAGTAGTCTGTGTAAGGTTGGCTTTGACATCATGAAATTCTTTAGTTGCTCCTTGTCGTGGAAGTATTTCACTTCTCCTTCATATTAGAAAGAGAATTTTGCTGAATATAGCAGTCTGGGCTGGAATTTGTTTTCATGGAGGACTTGAAGCACTCTGCTCCATGCTCTTCTTGACTTCATGGTTTGTGAAAAGAAATCTGCTGTTATTTTGATGGGTTTTCCTTTAAGAGTGATGTTTCTTTTCTCTAGTGGCTTTGAGTAAATTATTCTTCTGCTGGATTTCTGGGATCTTGACTATTATATGCCTGGGTATGTTTTTAGTCAGGTTGATGTTATTTGGAGTTCTGCATGCTTCAGTAATCTGAATGTCTAATTGTTTTCTCATATTTGGGAAGTTTTCTGTTATTACTTCTTACCATACTCTTTTTATAGCATTTGTATTGACGCCTCCTTTCTCATTGGTTCCTATTAATCTCATGTCATTCATTTTTGCATCATTTGCAGATGTTGTATTATTTTTTCCTGCATCCTGGTTGTTTTTAAGAGATCCTTTCTTACCCTTTCACTAGCTGTGACTGTGTCTTCAAGATCTGAATCTCTATCTTCGCTTTCATTCATATAGTGTTGCCAGCTTGTGATTGAGATTTTTTTTCTTGTATCTCTTTGAACCTATTTCATGCAATCTATTTCTTTCCTATATTGCTCATTCAAGGATTCCTCATTTTTCTATTGTCCTCTAATTTTTTTATCAATGTCTTCTTTAGAGGCATTTATTAAGTCTTTCATTATAGTTATTCTTTTTCTACTTCTTAGATTATTTCTGCCCTCATTTCCTCTCTACCTTTCTGCAGTTGTTCCTTTACTGCAGACCCTATTAATTTAGAGGTGTCTTTTTTTACTTCCAAGGTTATTTGTGAACTGATCCCCTGTATACTTTTTTGCAGCTGTGTTTTTTTTACTTCAGACTCTAGTAATTCAGAGATTTCTTTTTTTCCTTTAAAGGTTATCTCCAATCTGAGTTCCTCTATATGTTTCTGCATTTGTTTGTTTACTTCAGATGCTACTAATTCAGAGATTTCAGCTGCATGATTCCCCTTTTCTTCTATGGTAGTGTCTCCTGTGTTTGTTCTGGGTGGCTCGGGACCTGAGACTGCATTTTGCTCCTTGTCTGTATCATTTTGTATAGCAGTGATCTCTGACCTTTGGTGCAGAACTTTGGTGAAGTTATGCCGTTAGCACCACTGGAATTTGGGTCTGGATCTACCAAGTGTGATCTTGTCCAGATGTGCCTGGCTGGGTCTGGCGGCTGTGCTCACCTTTTTCCTGGTGCAGCTTTTGGAGGAGAGTCTGCTGTGCTCCTCTGGCAAGACGCTCAGCTCCTGCGTTAGCTGGTAGGGTCTGACCCCCAGCCTCTCTGCAGGGCATGTTGCTACGGGGCTTCCCAGCAGATGCCAGAGCTGGGTTCTGGGCATGAAACAAGCTCTGGTGGCGGGAAGGTGCAGGCCTTGTGTTCCTGCCTCCATGCTCACCAGTCACGAGCTGTGCATGAGGTAGGGTTCCGGTGGTGGTTTGGGAGCCCAGGCCCAGAGATCCCACCTGCGCACCTGCTGGTCAATCTGTCAGTTGGGGCTGCTGAGGGTGGGGGCTGAGTTCTGGCGGCACGGCCAGAGCCTGAAGGCAGAGAGGTCCTTCCTGTGTGTCCACCGATCGGTCAGGGCTGCTGCGCACCCTCATGTTGCTCTGTGAGTCAGTGGGGGCTGCTACGCGTGGAGGCTGAGTTCCGGTGGAAGTGCAGGGGGCCAGAGGGCGAGAGGTCTTACCTGTGAGTCTGCCAGTCACTCTGTCAGTTGGTGTACATTTTTTATTATTTTTTATTAAATTATTTTAGCAATGTGCTCATGCTCTCTTGTTTTCTTCATTTCTAACATTAAAAAAAGCTTTTATCCTGAAAATGTTCATATTCGCATATTCTGGTTCCTGCTATAATTCTCTGCTAACATTTGCATTTTTTAAAATTTGCTATGTTGTATTTCTTACATATTTATAGCAGTGTGCTATAAATCCTATGAGCATATGTAAGGCTCATATAAAACAATAAGTAGATACAAAAACAAACATGAAAATACATATGTTTCTAACTGCAAAGATGAAACAGCATTTTAAAGGCTTATTATCATGTCTGCATCTTGTACTCTGAACAACTACTACAAAGACAATAATATACATTGTGTTAATTATTGAGGCTGTCCTACTAATGTGTTTTGAAGCTATCTCATTGTTATTTCTCTCTCATTAAAATTAATAAAATTAATTTTTTAAAAAAGAGTAGAGGAGTTCTGCTGGGAAGGACTGCACTGGCTACTAGAGCCCAGGTGATGTCAGGGCGGGGTAGAAAGTTGGTCAGCATTTTGTTCATATCGAGAGAATTTACCTCAGACTGAGATTAAGGACAGCAATCTAGTTAATCTTGTAGAAGAAACTGTAAGGCATTTAAAAGCTGAGATGGTACGGCTATTGTTACAGCTCTTAGCCAGATTTATATTGAAAATCAAAAGCAGACAGCACAGAAGAATGATTTGAAATGTGAGGTTGACCAGAAAGGAAGAAAGCTGTGGACTACAAAGATAGAGCTGAGGAGATCTTGATTGCTGAGAAGGAACAGGAGAATAAGAAACATGGCCTGAGGGCAGCACCAGAAGCATCAGGGCCCCACCCTTTGCAGCTTCCAAATGGTAAAAGTGAAAACTTTGCCCTGAGAAGAAAGGCACAGAACACCATGTTGTGGAATGGCAGAAGCATAGAAAACATTTTCCTCAGAATGGGATTCAGAGTGCTCAGCAATCCAGTCACTGGACCCCTACAGCCAAGACAGAAGAAAACCTGGCTATCGCTCCAGCTGGCAGCAGACTTTGGCATCATCCACATGGTTCTGATTTTAGGTGCGTGTGGAATGCCAGAGCTCAGGACTTAAGAAGCCTTCCACCATGATTTCAGAAGGCAGTGTATGAAACTGGGAGGGTGAAACCAAACTTGCAGTGGAGACCCCAGTAGTTTGGAAAAGCCAGGAACATGGACAGTGAGGAATTCAGCAGTGAGCTAGCAGAGTGGACCCAAGAGAGAAAAAGCCATAAGAAGTATTCCACAAGCAGTGGCACAGGGATGGAGCCGCCCAAGCCCTTATGAGTTCACAACTTTCAAGAGATGCTGAACACAGAGCTATAGGAGTTAATATTTGCCCTGCTGGATTTTTTACTTACTTTGGCCCCAATACTTTGTATTCCTCTATTTGTAACTTTTGGAATGAAAATATTATGGTTCTAATGCAATGTAGTGTTGATAGACTTAATACTGGTTCTCAAGGATTCTTAAGTCCATGTTATAATGTCAAAGTTGTAAAATGATAAGAATAAGCATAGCTTTGTATATGGAAACCTATTTTTAAAATGTGTATGACTGTCCAATTGATAAGGGATTGATTGTAATTGTTGATACATTGTTTGAACTTGAGAAGTTTAGAAGTTTCACTATGACTCAGCAGTTTTACATCCTAGAGCGCAGAGGGCGTGCCCTAGAATGGCTATTTACACCCTAGGATGGTGCTAGACTCATTGGGTTAACTTGAGAAGATTAGAAGCTTAACTAAGTGACTTAGCAGGGGCCCAGGGTCCTCTCTGTAAACATCCTCAGCCTGTGCAAAAGGAGGGCACACAGATGGTGTACGTGCTGTACCTGTCCTACGGAGGATAACCTGTTAACAGTGTATGAAAAGAAAAGAGAATTCCTCTCCCTCTCTTTTTTTTCTTGTTGCTTTTACCGTCTTCCACCAGCATGAACTATTACTCTGCTACTATGCTACCCTGTCTTGAAGTCAGCTGATTACAGACAGAAACATCCACAAACTGAAATAAATATTTCCTTTCTTAAATTGGGTGTCGGGTATTTTGTCTCAGCAATGAGAGAAAAGTGACTAAAGCAGGGAGTAGTAGGCATCAACTCTGTTCATGCCCCATGGACAGAGCCTCAATCACAGGGTCGCATCAGCTGCAAGGCAGGCTGGGAAATATGAGTTATCTATGTTCCTAAAAAGAAGCCTTGTGATGATTCCAGGAGCTTTCAGTCAGCCTACCACAACCCTTTCCAAGTTTCGTCAATTCTCCACATATTCTATCAATTATCAAGTCTTTTATTCAGTTCCCACAGTCTCATCTCTACTTGTCCCTTCCTCCAACATCCCGTAGTCAGATGTCTCAATGCATCCACCTATTCACCCATTCACTTATTTAACCAACTTAATCTGAGCTCAGCTGGATCTCACAGTCTTTCCAGGAGGGATGAGAAGTCTCTCTAATAAATAAAATCATATAAGGACCAGCCAAATAGTTCAGTGGATTAAAGTGCTCACAAGCAGGTGCAGGGGCCAGGGCTTCGATTCCTGCTGTGCCAGCCCCACCCCCAGGATACACTGAGAGGGCAACTGAGACTGGGCGTGGTGATGCGTACCTGTAATCCCAGCTCTTGGGAGGCTGTAAACAGGTAGATCACTATGAGTCTGATCTAGTAGTGAGACCCTGAATGCCCTGTAGACTGTTCCTTAAAAAGCAAAAAAATAAAACAAAATCATAGAGATCCCATGTAATAAAAATGGTAAAAATAACATAGCAATCCTAAAGAAAAAAACAAAAAACATACAGAACAACATAAGCTAGACACAGAAGCTCCAGGAAACTCTAGAACACATGCCTGTGGAGTGTTTAGGAAAAGCTCCCAAGAGATATAGACCTTTGAGTTAAATTTTAAAAGAGGAGGTCTTTTAAATAGTACAAAAGAAACAAAGCATCCATTAACCCAGTGTTTGGCATATAACATTAAAACATGTTTCTCACTTGTTGTTGGCTTCAAATAACAGGAAATATGAATAAAAGGCAATTTAAGGATTTTTTTTTTATTTTTTGGCTGGCTCAGGCTGCCTTAATGGTGGGCCAGGTAAGGCTTGTGGAACTGGGCATCAAACCCCGTTCCCTTGCAACTGACTGCATTTGCCTGAGCAGGCGCTTAAACAGCTGAGCTAAGCCACAGGCCCCTAAAAGGCAACTTAAATTAGCAATCTTTGCATCGGTACCTTGTTACCCTGGAGCTCACTGAGAGGTTCCCAGGAGCATAAGAACATGCCTTGGCCTATGGGATTACTGTCCAGGTCCTTAATTTTCTCCATTTTTATGCCTCTGTTTCTAAAACATTTGCCTTGGGACAACTCTGAATTTCAGCTACAATTCTAGGTCTTTTGTTTCACCATAATTTCTTTCTCTATAAACCAAGTTCATAAAAGGCATTCTTCTCATCTATCAGAATTTTCCATGACACATGTAGTTCAGGTACTAAATATTTTGTACACCAAGACAAAGGGACAGTTAAAATACCAATTTCAGGTTGAACAAAGTGAATAACCCTCCTGACTGCATTATAAATATTTTTTGTTCTATTTATATAACTTTTCATTCTTTGCTTTCAAGAAAATTGAAGGGGAGCCTAATATCAGCAGATAGGTCATAAAAATAAATTTTTATAATAGAGAAGTTATTCAGGAGTTTAAATAAATGAGACACTGTTAAAACAATACATTTTTGTTCCCCTGTACTTATTCAAATAAACAAGTGTCTGAGCACTTATGTCTATTGAGAGTGAATAAAATGAATAGAATCTTAATGAGCTCTGTCTCGTTTTGGCAGTAATATTTATCCACAGGTACATAAACAATGTCTCAGCCTATTATAATTACAGTATGACTGTAACATCAAAGTTTAAAAGAAGTACTTCCTTAAATAGATCTCTTTTTCAGGGATGGGAAACTAGTAGTTCAACCAAGATGTCCTTATATCTCCTTGGTTACACATTACTGTGTCTGAGAGCTATTCCTTAAACCAATCTTGGTTCACTCCAGGAACCAGGGGCACCCAACATCTCTTATGGACCTCACACGTGAAATACCTGGACAAACTCAGGGTTCTATTAGCAAGAGTAAAATACTGATGACACAGTCAACGATGTCTGAACCACAGAGATAATTAGGACAGGATTGGATTGCTCTTTCTTTCTCCAAGCCCTCAGGTCTTCTATATAACATTGGTAACCACAGATTCACTCCTTAAACATGGAATGGCTCAGCTTGTTCTCCTGTTTATATTCAAAGCTCTACCACACTAGGAATTGTAGAGGAAAATAAACCTAAAAAGAAAATGTGGGGGCCAGGGAGATAGCTCAGTGGCTTAAGCAACTATCTGGCAAGTGCAAGGTCCTCGGTTCAATCCATGAGAAAAAAATAATAATAATAAATGCAGGCCAGACATGGTAGTGTATGCTGTAATCCCAGCACTCAGGAGGCTGAGGCAGGAGGATCAGGGTAGTTCAAGGCCAGCCCAAATTGCATAATGAAACCCTGTCTCAAAAATAAATACATAAATGTGATTAGGTTCTTATTTTTAAGGAATACAGAAAATTGGAAAATATAGATATGGAAGTTGAGAGCATGTTTAAGAATCAGGTGAGAGAGATCTTGCATGCAATTCTGAGCATTGGTTCATAGAGAATGAAGGCTAACTTCCCCACACACGCCCTATGCAGTATCACCCACTCCGTGGAGAGCTGGACCCCATGGGTCTCCCTGGGCCCCACCACCTGCTCCGGCTCTTAGTGCACTCCTTTGCCTACAGGTGAATATTGCTGACGTTCACTGGGTGTCTGGCCTCGCCGAGCTCTGTTATGCATCCTTTCTGTGCAGTAGATGCCTTAGTCTTCCCCACAAGGGAGGTCTGACAGTCTCCATCTTCTAAACAAGTAAATCAAGGCACATAAACTTCACCATGCCCAAGGTCACAGGGCAGTGATGGCAAATCTTTCAGAGCTTTCAAAGATTCATGCGTCCTACGGCAGCACGCGTGGGGCAGCACGCCCCAGACTGGCCACCACTGTCACAGGAGGAGGTGCGGCTGGCAGCCCATATCACCCTGTAGTGCTGCCTCTGCAGCACTTACCCAGCAACTGGCTATGAGATGCAGCTTCAGGGGAGCTCTCGGAATAAACCATTTGGCTTTCTACTCGGGGCTCCTGGCTGCTAGCTATCTACCACACGCATGCGAGGTGCCCTCACAGGTACTAGCTTGTGAAGTACTGGTCATCCCATTTTACAAGCATCTAAAGCAATATTGAGGAAGTTAGCCTACACTGGCAGCTGGCAAGCATCGGGGCTTCCTTTCATCACATCAAGTTTCCAAGGGGAACAATATCATCATTTATGAAAACAGATAAAACAAATGAAGTGGCGTGTCTGACAAAGTAGCTCAGTCCAAAAGAACTGCATGCTCTTGGGAAACTGTTTGACTTTATGTGTTTTAGAAATTCTCTCATTCAGACTGGTGTGAGCTGGTTCTATCCACAGCAAGTTTTCTCTCTGTATGTTCTCAAATGCCACATGTTCAAGTGAATTGCTATAAGGTTGCTTGTTACAGATGTTCAGGTCTATAAGCTGGGTTTTTTTTTTTTTTATGAATTACATATATGAAAGTGGTCTGCTCCACCAGCAAATTTATTTGGAATACTAGATGGACTCTAATCAACATTTGATATGAGAACTCTTTCCTTTCTCTTCTCTCCTATTTGCTCCTATCTTGTACCCAAACTGTTAGGCAGAGGCAAATTCAATGAAGTGTTCCTTGTAAACAATTTTATTTCATTATGTAAACAGCATTTCAACCATTAAATAAATATTTCATCATAATGGTCCAAGATCTCTTCTGCTATAATGCAATTACACCAACATACACACACATAAAATAAGACTGTTCTTATAAATTAAGAAACCCTGATATATCAAAAATTTTGCAAGAGCTGTTAATCTAAAGAGGAGAAGAGCTGGGTATGATGGTACTTATCTATAATCACAGCTCTTTCAGGTCAAGGTAGGAGGATCACAAGTTCAAGCCTAGCCTAGGCAACTTAGTGATTTAGTGAGATCCTTGATCAAAACTAAAAAGTAAAAAAAGGCCTGGAGATGTAACTCAGTGCAAAGGTCCCGGGTTCAATACCCAGTACCACAAATCGTGGCAGAGAGGCCTAGAATTCAGCCTCATATTACAAAAATCATTTCCTATGCAGTAATTTCATTAACATAGTTTTATAGCAAAATATTTCCTAAATGCTTGCTATTGTAGCAAGCTAAAAATAATAAACTGGTAGTTTAAAGCTGGTCCAGGCACATGTAAAAATCTTCTCTTTTTTTATCTTTAATTCACATATTTAGGAACTGTTGGTTCTCTATC
>PVKN010014856.1:0-18861 GCA_004027915.1 Capromys pilorides
GCTATCATAAAGAAATCAACCAACAACAAATGTTGGAGAGTCTGTGGGGAAAAGGGAACCCTTCTCCACTGCTAGTGGGGATGAAGACCAGTGCAACCTTTATGGAGAGCAGTGTGGAGAGGAGTATGGAGACTCCTTAAAAAAACTAGGACTGGAAATCCCATTCAATCCAGCTATCCCCCTACTGGGAATTTTCACAGAAGAACTGAAAACATCATATCATAGAGATGACTGTGCTCCTATGTTTATAGCAGCACAATTTATGATAGCCAAATCTTGGAAACAATCAAAATGCCTGTGTCCTGAAGAATGGTTGAAAAAGATGTGGTGTTTCTATACATTGAAATATTACTCAGCTATAAAGAATGATAAACTCAAAACCTTCATATATAAGTGGATGTATCTTGAACATATACTCATAAATGAAATAAACCAGACCTACATGTGTAAATATCCTATAGTTTCCCTAGTATAAGAACTCAAAAGAAGAAATAAAAATGGAAAGGCATGACACTGCTAAATGGAAGTCAAGAACTTATTAATTAAACAACAAAGAGATAGCAAGCAGAAAGCTTAAGAAACATGGCAGGAGCAAAACCATACATTTATATACACAGGATGATTTAGGCAATGGTGCAACAGGTTTTGACACTGAGGATAGCAATGTGTAGTGCTAAAACCATATTTGTAATGCCTGTCATTCTAGTCTCTAGAATGTGTATGAGATGTGTGCTGCTTTTCATGTCATATCAATTATTGCTATACTCTCTCTCAAGTAAATGTCTGTTTAAAAAAACATAAAAAAGGTAATAAAAGAATAAGAGACAAGGAAAAAATTCCATAGAATTGATCCACCATAATTTTGTATATGGTTAGATTTCTAAATTCCTGTGTAAAAATATATAATTGTTTTTTATCACATTCTATAGGGATTTATTAGAATATCAATGATTAATGGAAAATACCGATTCCGTGTTAATTCCAAGGCATTTGAGAATCAGAAAGACAGTGATATTATACTCAAATGCCTATGTTATAGAATAATAATATCATTAAGTGTCCCTTCTGGAGAGTTAACAACTTAAGTTTGCAGACCAAAAAAATTAGAGAACAAGAAGGGCTACAAAGATAGCCAATATTCTGGTCCTACCCTGCTAGATCAGTGAGGACTCAGGACATAAGAGAACCTGAACTAAGATTATAACATCCTATAAGTTGTATCCCAAATTTTCTGTTCAAGGAGATTATAGGGTCACAGAGGAAATGGATTGATGATGTATAGTGTGCCTAAGGAGAGTCACCTAGAGAGGAAACATTCTCTCAGGCTTTTACAGAGAGCAAACTGGTCAAGCAATGGCCATGACTCTTCCAGTCGACTGACAGTGACAAAAGTTCTACAAAATGCTGTGCATGATTTCAAGGTAAATCCTGAGGGGATTTGACTAACTTTGTCAGATACAAAAGTTACATTTTTTTGTTATATGTCTTGCTTTAACTTGGTCTTCACCATACAGCAGAAAAGTTTAACCATGAGGTATAAAAAGTAAAGCTAAATTAATACGCTGAGCTGTAAAAAGCCCAAGTCAACAGCTTCCAACTTTGCTAGTTGTGCTGATAACCCACTACTATAGACCATTGGACTATACGTACAACTACTTTCTCTTAGTTCAATGAGAAGAAATATTTGTGCTAAATATGTTTTAAGAAGTTATTATGTCAGCATCTTGTACTCTGAACAACTACTATGAAGACAACAATATGCATTGTTTTAATTATTGTGGCTGTCCTAATAACATGTTTTGAAATGGTCTCCTTGTTATTTCTTTCTTATTAAAAGTAAGAAAATCTAAAAAAAATTACATTAAAAAATTAAAAACTTTGACATTTTTAAAAATGTCGAAGTTTTTAAAAATTTAATTTTTTTAAAATAAAGAAATGTGTCTGGTTGTCAAGTTGACAGGAGGTGGACAGTAGTGGTTGATACATTGTGTCAACTTGAGAACTGAGAAGCTTAGAAGCTTAACTAAGTGACTTAGCATGGGAATGAGGTTGTCACTTTGCAAGCATCTGAGCCCATGTGAGAGAAGGGCGTGGAGGTGGTGCAGGCAGGTGTCCACTACAAGGGAGGCAGAGCCACTCGCTCTCTGCTTCTTCTGTTCTTGCTTACGCTGTCTTCTGACCTCTGAGCTGCTGACCCTCAGCCTCAGGCCACCCTGCCTTGGAGCCAGCTAATGATGTGCTGGAACAGTCACAACCTGTGAGCTCAATAACCCTGTCCTCCTTTCACTTCCATTGTTGCATATTTTGTCTCAGCAACAAAATAAAAGTCACTAAGACAGTTACATCATACAATATCCATGCACTCACGGGCACCAATACACAAAGCCCCAGCCAAGTAAGACTAGCCCTCGCATCTTCCTGTCTTGCTGCTGCCTCTTCTCTGCTCCAGTGTCCCAGATGAAGGCAGTGCAAGGGAGCCTAGAAAAGGGCTACCTGAGGACCACCCCTGACTATCCTTGCTTTCCAAAGATACTTACAAAGGCTTACATGGATGCCTGGATGCTTCTGTACTCTACGCAGCACTTTTGCTCTTTGAACCACCTTTGCTTTTTTACTATTATGTACTTTATCTTTGTAATCTAAGAATCTAAGTGCACTTAATGCTTTTAAGCACAAAGGCTGTCTTCAGCATCTTTATCATCCTATCTCCAAGCACATGGAGTCCTGAGAGCTTAGCACTCACAAAGCTGGTACAACTGAGCACATTGCAGGAGCTCAGTATAAATTTGGTGAATTAACTTGAAAATACATCAGTGGTAGAACCATTGATACCGAGAGTAAAAGTGCCCAGTCACAAACTGCAGCCGACGTCAGCCAAAAGTGAGAAGTCAGGGCTGTAGAATGGATTACTCAGCTGTGGCCATGGCTTTAATCAGAAGCTTGTTCCAGAAAAATTAATGAAGCTACTGAATCAACTTCCTCAACTGGCTTAAACTAACTGATTGAGGGGCCAATAATAGGAGAGAAGCTTAATTCAACCGTGAGCCTGAGCGGACACAGGACTCTTGTTTGATGTGAGGGAACACTTTAAAAACACTTTAAAACACTTCTTTGGACATCCACCTACCACTGTTCTGGTGTAGCTTGTGAAACTGAGACCAAGAATTCGCTCCATCTTTACTTTCAACTCACCATATATAACACCCTAAAGTGTTGCATTCTTGTGGGGGCTGGCATAACGGGAAGTTGAGTTGGATGTAACTTGCTTTGGATTGTGGGGAATATGTTTAGGTAATGAATACTGTTTTGAAGTAATGAGGTTTAGTCTGGATTTAGTGGGATGTAGGTAGGTAGTAAGCAGTCATTAGAAGCAGTTATGCTGTCACTAGTTGTCCTGATTTAGGGATGGCTTCTAGGAATGTACATATCCCCCCACTGTATCAATTTCCAGACAATGAAATATATGAGCCAGGGTCAGAGGGTGTATGGGTAATCATGTGTGAGATGCCTAAGAAGGTTCTGGGGTACGTGAGTGGGGGTCGTACAATTATAAATTGAACATGGGTTGCCCTAGATCCCTGGAGATAATGAAAGGTCTCTTGTCACACAGAGCCTTGACAGCACAGCACATGCAGTTGTGAAAGGGTAACTTGCGTTTATTTTTTAATGAGATTTACAAAACATCAAGTGTGCGCAAACTCTGGCTCTAAAGGGCAAACCTGCAGCAACACTCCCTACAGATGCGTCTGCACAAGAACTTCGAGTTTGTGGGGCTGCAGTGATCAGACCTTGCTGCTTGGGGACACTGAAGGCACGGTGGCTGGCTGAGGTCTGAGGGCTCCAGGTGGCCACGCCCTGGGCCAGTCCCATCAATCCCAGTGAGAAGGTCGCCTTTCAGGACACCCGTGCTAGCGACAAGTCCTGGACCTGGTCAGAATCGTCTTCGTTATGCTTTAACCAACTTACACAGCTTCTAGATCCTCTTTTTCAGGTAATTAATTTTATAGAGTGCTTTAGTTATTGTTCATACTGAAATCAAATAAAGCAGAAAATGAGTGGCCTCAAAAGAGAATTCCAGGGATTTGAATTGTTATGGCACGTTAAGGCTCATGTAGAAAAGATGTAAATTTTGTGAAACTTCATAAGAATCCTAAAACTTTTTATGACACTCTCCATTATAAATTTTGAAGATAGAAGAAACTTACTTAAACTACCAATGTATAAATTTTCATCAAGCATGATAAATAAAAATCATATCTTTGCTTATCCTATAAAAACAGTATTATAAAATCATTATCATGTAAAAGGCCAATTACAATATGAGCTATAAACTTTAGGAAAAATATTGTTGAGATGTTTTATGCAATTAATAAAAATGTCATTGTTGTGTATTAAATATGTGATATTTTTGGTATTTTTCCACGTAAGCCTCAAAGCCTGTTTTTAGTTCCTTTTTTATTTTAAATAAAATTATTTAATTTCATTTTTAACTTAACTTCTTGTGTTCTTTATTCTTTATGAGCGCATACTAATCATGAAATAGATGTGTTTCATTGTGGAGTTTTATGCATGTATTTAACATACTTTGATCAGATCTACCTTCCCCTTCTGTGCTTTTGGCCCCAGAAATGGAAAAGCCCCTGGCAAACTCTCAAAGCACACAAGGACCCGGAGTCTCATTCATTTATTCATGCATTCATTCATTCATGCATTCATTCTTCATTCATTCCTTGGGTCGCTGGAAGGTAACCTTGGACAGCCTGCTTCCTGACGAGCCAGCCGGAGCTGAAGCAAGCAGGAATCACCAGTCACGTGGAGCCGCCCCCATAACTGAAGGGAGATGACAACAGATAAGAAAACTAAGTGGGGGCTGGGAAGATAGCTCCATGGCACGAGTGCCTGCCTGGCAAGTGCAAGGTCATGAGTTCAAACCCCAGTTCTGCAAAAAAAAAGAAAACCAAGTGGACAGGCTGCCAGGGAGGTGGGCCAGAGCAGGTGAGGGTGCCACCTCAGGCCCGGGACACAGGGTGGGGCGGCAGAGGCCTCCCCCAGGAGATGGCACTGTCCCCATAGGGACATGGGCTTCTTCCTGCTCCACAGGGCACACAGTGTGGCCCACCAACGTGCCTTGGGTGCAGAAGAAGTCTTCCAGGCACAGCACAAAGTGGGCGCGGGCCCTGAACCACGCGCTTCGTATTTTATTTACCCCTGTGGGAAAAAGCAGCCCTGACAAAACATCATCGCACATACGCTCGAATGCAAAAGGATACACGGGAATTCTATTATCTCTTCCACTTTCCTGCATGCTTGAAATGCTCCACAGGTACAGAAACATATTTCTGAGGTAAACTACAAGTGACTTCTCCCAGCCATGAATTCCAGCCCCTCAATGACCCTACACTACCTGGCAACCTTGAGCCGGTGGCTTCTTCCCTTTGACCTCAGCTTGTCCACTTGTGAGGCTGAGCTCCACCCCTGAGGGCCTCCCCCTCCCTCCATTGGAAGCTGATGTGCTTATTTTCAAACTTATCCATTTTATCTTCCTCATCCACTTAGAGGCTAAACACCATATACATGTGTTTTATTTCTATCCATTGCATTTATTGCCATTGAAACATTTTGAGGATTATTTTCCTATTTTAACCATAGCTTACAAAATCACCTGCAATGCCTATGATTACTTTGTTGGATTGTAACAGTTCTATTTTTATATATAAATAGGCTCACTAAGATTTATAATTCTAGGGCCAGCAAGAGAGCTTAGCAGACTAAATACCTGCTTAGACAAGTGTAGGGACTTGGTTGTATCCTTGGCACCACATGTAGTGCCAGCCCCACCCTGGGGCACACTGAATTGGCCACCGAGACCAGGCGTGGTCATGCACCCCTGTAATCCCTTAAAAATAGGAAGATCACGACTAGTCCAAGCTGTATAGTGAGACCTTGTACCAACTACATTAAAAAGAAAGGAAGATTTATAGTTTTAAGCCATCTGTGGCTGTGTTGGATAAATCATATCACACAGTGATAACACAGGAGGAGTAAGAATTCGGTTAATCACACTACAGAGTGCTGTAAGTGTGTTCTCTATAGGTACTGAAGGTGGTGCCCGGCTTTTCTGTAGCACTGAATCTTGGTAAATTCTTTCTAATTATCCATATCCCATAGCCATAACTAAATACGTATTTAAAATTAAATACAAACATGCTCACCCTGAGAGAAAAAATTCTAATAAAATAGCACTTAAAATAAATTCCTGAATTAACTCAAAAGTAATTAAAAACCACTGCAAAAAGAAAAGTTCATTGTCATTTACCAATATTCAATTTCATCTCTGTAGAATATATAATCAGATTTTAGTTTTCCATGAAGCTGGGGCAAAGAAAAGTAGAAGACTGATCAAGGTTAATTTTGGTAAGATATAATTTTATAGCAAAAGATGTTTGAAAGTACCCAATGCCCTGGTTAATGCAATAACGTACAAGCTTAAGATTCTGTGATGAGCAACGTTGCAGTGCCAGCTATATCTAATGATGTTCAAGAGCATAACAGAAGAAAATGCACTATTGGAAAAACACTTGATTCTACTCTGCTACTTCAACCAGAAATGGTTTCTGACCCAGCACAAAATACACTCCTTGCAGGGTTCACACACACGAGATCTAAGGCTGCAGGCCAACTTGCTGGGCATGCGATCCTCATGGCCAGCGGGGTGAAGAGGTGGCTAAGGGAAGCATATCTGTAGAATAGCTTTTCAGAAGTCATTATATTCAATCCCTTTAAGAGCTTCTTTCTCAGATCATCTAGAAATACTTAGAACACGGCAGTATAGTTTAGTATGTATGTTTTATGCCTATATTTCTGGGGATTGATGTTTATATTTGGCAGTAATTATTCAAATTCAAGCAACTAGCTAAGTTTGATCAGCTTATCAACTTTTATTAATTTTATTACTAAAAGGATCAATACAAGTTGTCCAATGGGACAGTCATGCATGTGCTACCTGTGGCACAAGCATGTGGGAACACATTACATATGAATTACCATTTACAGTCCACCATTACATGCTCTCTAGAAGATACTGTATGGATGCATATGTGTTCCAAGCACTGTAATAAGAAAGAGGCTGAAGAACAGTTGATCCACCCACAGCAAAATGCCCAAGTAAAAACTCCCTTTATCTCCACCACAGTAATTGAGTGCTTATATGAAATACTAAGCATTAACTAAATGCATCTATGTTTAAGGCATTGAAGATTGACCTCTTTGTTGTAGTCAGGGCTGGCAAGGGAAGCAGATTCAGTACAGGACACATAATAGGATGACTGCATAATTTTCACCCAGAGTCAAGTGCAAAAAAAGCACAGGAAATCAAGAGACCCAAAGCATCTGCCAAGGACCTGTGTCCCACAGCAGTGCCCTGCCGCAGTCCAGCTGAAGACCTAGAGCCCATGGCAACGTCCCCTTCGAGTCCACGACAGTGTCTCATGCAGGTCTGTATCAAGATTTGTACCGGGAAGGCCCAGAGGCCAGTGGTGGAGCTGGAATATCTGCAGCAGGGAGACGGACCTGTGCCAGCAGCTGAGGGACCTGCACTGGAGCCAAGAAGTGACACTGCAGGTCAGGAGCAGGGCTCCTCACAAGGAGAAACACAGCCATCCTCAGCAACGGCAAGGACTCAGGCTCCTCCAGCCATGAGAACAGCGAGGTTGCACGAGGAAAAGCAGTGGGACAGGCTGCTCCCAACCACCGGCAGCCCTGCTGCTGCTGCTGCTGCTGCTGCTGCTGCTGCTGCTGCTGCTGCTGCTGCTGCTGCTGCTGCTGCTGCTGCTGCTGCTGCTGCTGCTCCTCCTCCTCTCCAGCTCCCATTATTAATACTGCTCGCAGCATCCTCAGGTGGGTCTGCCACACCCAGCACCTCACTGATTCAGCTCAGCTGCGTGTAACAAGGCGGCCATTAGTTAATCCACCGCACCCCCTGTCGATTAGTTAATTTAATTTTATAGAGGCAAGAAGGTGATTCTCTAAGATTGGAAAGTTGGTTTTATAAACTGGAAGTAAAATTATGAATTGTATGTATCATAAATTATATATTTTATGCAGTGACAAAAAATAAAATCTCTGAGCTAAGTAAGTTTCCCCATTTTCAACAGTGCATCCTAGGTACCAATTCTAACAGTCAAGTCCGCTTAAGAGCTCATAATTCTTACTCTCACACATCTGCATACAGGGCCGCTCTTCAACTTTCTTGAGGTAAGAACTCAATAAGGAATCTGCCAGGTTATCTGACGTGGCTTCACACATCCTGCATCACTGAGCATAGATGCACTGCTGTGAGGCAGATTTCCACAGCACAAGCACACTGCAGCCCTGAGACTGCAGGCCCAGAGGACTGCAGTGCCTCGGTCCCCCATCCGCTGCACCAGTAGTAGCAAATCTCCAATTAACACATGAGAAAAATAAGCCCAGGTGCCTGCGTAGTCTTTAGGAGATAACATGAATATATCAGCTCTCATACTGAAGTTTCTTCTCCAAATAGTTTTCACCATCATATTTCTCACATACCACAAAGGCTCCTGTCTTCAACAACTGTATATGGAGGTAGCGCTCTCAGAACGATATTCCTGGAAACCAGCCACAGACCCCGGCGTGGACGGGCACACTGGTGTCCTCAGCCGAGAGGCTCTTGGCGCCTTCTCCTCTGGCAGCAGGAACACCAAGTTACTCTAGCCCAAGCAATGCTCGGACAGTCACCATACCATCTCAGCTGTAAGCCTTTGCAATTTCCAGAGTGTCACCTGCAAAAGCACTTCCTGCTGTCCTTTAGGAAACCTTCAAGAATTAGCATGCCATTGATGTCATTGTGGGAACAGCTGTGGTGGCAATATTTTAATTTCCACTAATAAAAATTGCTTGAAAACTCCTCAAAAAATTATCCCTAAACATCAAATCACAGAAACAGCCCCACTGAAAATGGCAGGTGTAGGCATTTTACTATAGCTTAAGAACTGAAAGTTAAGCACTTTCTTCAAATGTAAAGTCAGGTGTGGGACAGGAGTGGAATTAATCCTTGAGGGCTGTAATCTTGTTCCTCCAAACACTGCATTACCACTCACCTGCTAGTAGAGGCAGAGACTGTGACATACCAGATTTGACTCAGGAATCCCAAGCGTGAGACCAAAGCATATTTTGGGGTCTGTCTTCTGTGTGTCTTGCGCATTGACTGAGGAAGTTGTAAGCCATTCATGTTAGAGAAGGAAAGGATGGGTGTGGGAAGGGAGAAAAATCAGAAAAAAGAAGAACGCGGAAATTTTCCAGGAAAAAGTATTCAAGAGGAAGACAAGATGAAGAAGAAAGCCCTTTTGCTCTGGCCCTCAGATATGTGAGACTCTTTGGGGACCTTCACCTGAGAGATATAGATGACGTAGATAGAGATAGAGATAGAGGTAGAGATAGAGATAGAGATAGAGATAGAGACAGAGACAGAGATAGAGATATTGCTATGGACATTCTTTCTGTGTGTCTCTTTCTCATGGAATCACTGAACAAAGTAATGAAATGCCAATTTCCTTTCATCACACTTTGGTCACTTAATAAGCTTCCACTTAATAAGTTTCACTTAATCAAGGAATGTATTGACTGCCCTAAAATTAAGAATGCCCAATATTAGCATCCTATATGCACTTGTTGATGGAATTACATCAATTCCTACTTTCCTACAATCTGATGTCTTACAAATTTGTTTTATGCCCACTTAAAAAATATGTGTTGTCTTTACAAGACTGTGTAATGTCTCTATGGCTATGTAGTTACATATAAAAACCTCTGTCAAGCCAAAACTATGATTTGGGGATCAACAATTTCATACTCCTATGATACTGATGCTAAAACAGACAAGAACTACAACAGTTTTTTAAAACACGTTCCAGCCTTATCAGAGTAAGCCCCATATTTTGTGCAGATGGTGTTGAGTGTATGATGGTCTCTGGGAAGGGTGCAGAGAGACCTCCTAGGGGCTTACTGGACAGATGCTAGGCCTACATCACATACACTCAAGGCATAGTAGAATGTAAACACACTTTCTCAACAGGTGGACAGAAGTCTCAATGACTGATACTTTGTGGTATTTCCAAGCCAACCGTTGAATGTGTTTAGCCTTTTAAGGCTGTTCAAGCAGAACAGAACCCTGGGTAATGACTCACAGTACATCCTCCTATTTAACTAACCCTCAAAGACCTTGTCCACATGCACATGACCCGTACTTTATGTGGGAACGCGAGACTAGACATGGGCAGCCTCACAATGCAAAAGACATCAGCTCAGGACAGAGATAGGTGGATGTGCCCGTAGACAATAAGCCTGAACATAAGCTTTCTGCTAGTGTAAGAGATGCCCGATTTCTGGTTTACAAATGACACCCATGCCCACTTCCTTGTGCAGTTACGACAGCTTACATCGGTGCAATGAACACCTCTGCACTGTGTGCTTTCTCCCAAGTCCATCTTTCTACCACAGTGTCTGAACCATCCAATAAAAGCTATGGTGAGGTGCTGAGCACCGTGGCATGCTCCAGCGACTCGGTAGGCTGAGGCCAGAGGGTGTGGGTTTGAAGCCAGCTCAGGCCACTTAGGGGCCACTTAGGGATACTCTGTCTCAAAAGAGAAGGTCAAGAGGGCTGGCTCAGCAGACTAAAGTGCCTGCTTAGGCAGATGCGGTGGCTGGGGTGCTATCCCTGGAGGGCTGTGGGCACACTGAGATGGTGGTTGGAACTGGGCATGGTGGTTTGCACCTGTCATCCCAGCGCTTGGGAAGCTGAAAACAGGAGAATCACTATGAGTCCGATCTATGTCGTGAGACCCTGAAGACCCTGTAGACCCTGTCCTAAATACATATAAATAAATCAATAAATTGTTTTTATCAAAAAAGAAAGAAAGCATGAAAGGTTGCTATGTGGCTCAGTGGTAGCGTGAGCCCTGTGGCTTCCATGTGTGGTAAGCCAATTAAAGGGAAAAGCACTGTGACCCAGGCACCAAGAAGCAGGGCAGTAGCTATGTTTTCATACTAAGAATATAATTAGGACCCTGTGGAAAGGGTGGGTATATAAAACCCCCAGCCTCCCGCACAGAGGCTGTGGATTTTGACAATATTTCAATTTTGGGAAACTCCCCTGAAATGCAACTGCCTAGAAAGACTCCTCTTTCTGATGGCGCTAGATTAGATCAAACTAACACTCCACAGGGAGAATAAAGAAGTGCGGGTAAGCTTAGGTCTCTCTGTGGATATTGTAGAGCTAAATGATTAGCATTAAATGTCCTGGCCTAGAAAACATGCCCCAGAGAAGAGCGCCCGGCCCTCAGAGCTGCCTCTCCTAGGGCTACGTTGCAAATCAAAAATGCCCACAGGAGTGAGGGTGCTGAGCTAAGCTTCCCACAGCCTCCCAGGGCAGCCAAACAGGCGCTGGCTTCCTATAGCCTCACAGAAAGGGCGCCTCAGGAAACACCTCAGCCTGAGCCCCAAGAGGACAGCCTATAACTAACAGGGACACTGAAAAGTGCTGCCCCAAGAACAAATGATGGCCAGGTCCCATCCCGGTCACTAGTGTTAGGTGGTAGTGACCACTGGCTAGTGTCCCAATGGCAGGCACCCAGAAAATCTCCTCTGAAGAAAAGACAATTTCTAAGCCTTGTGCCACTCCTGCACTTTGCATATGCAATGCCTTACTCGGAATAAGAATAATGAGTCACATCTGAGATATTCAAAAAGTCAGAGAAATGATGCAATCCATGCCTACACCTGGGGGACCAGAAAAGAGCATTGGGGACAAGGAAAAGGACTTTGAATAACGGGGCTGAGTGTTTCCAGGGAGACAAATTTGAACTCCAAAAATTTTGCAGTGAAACACACAAAAATGTTATAAGTGAAAAATACGGGGAATGAAAAAGCAACTAATTGAAATTGAGAATTTAAAAGCTATGACTAAGATAAGATTGGATATGGCTAAAGAGAAAAGTAGTGCATTTGAAGACTGGCCAGGAGAAAACATCCAGAGAAAAGCGTGAGTAAATAATAGAATATAAAACACAAAAGGAGTGTAAATTAGAGGGCACAGTGAGAAAGAAGGGCCTGTATCGTATGGGAGCCTCTGGTGGACAAAAGAGAAAGAAAGGGGCAAAAGCAATATTTAAAGAGATAGATAATGACTAATACTTGCCCAGCGCTGAAAGAAGAGTGTAAGATACAGACACAAGAATCTCACCACGCCTTAACTGTGGTAAATGAAAAGCAAGCACCCCCTGAACGACACCCCCCAAGCATTTCCCATCCACCTCAGAATGTGTCCTTATTTGGAAAAATGGTCTCTGCACTCATAATCCATGAAGGTTCTCAAGATGAAATCAACACAGAGCCAGAGTCCAGCAAAAATCCAGGGTCTCGATTTACAAAAGAGAGAAAGATAAGAAAAAAGGAAGGGAGAAAGGGAAGGATAGAATCGAGGGAGGGAGGGAGGAAGAAAGAGAGAGGAGAGGGAGGCAGGGAGAGAGGGAGTCAAGGAGCGAGGGAGACAAGCAAGAAGAAAGGACGAGGGAGGAGGGAGGGGGAGGGAGGAGGCAGTGAGGGACACTTGTCAACATAGACCACGAAAGAATCCAGAAGACAAAGGAATGTCTTCAAAGTGCTAAATTCTACTGTGTGATTTATCTGTTGCTGAATGGAACTGCACACCTTAGTGGTCTAAAACACACACATCCCTTACCTCTTGATGTGGGAGAACAGAGTCCCGGGATGTGTCGGCTGCCTCGGTCTCCTGTGAGGGTGCAGCTGGACAGGCACCTGAGCTTGGCAGACCTCCACGGCCAACAGACAGGGCTGCTGGTGGGACAGCTGGCAGCTGGACTCCCCTAGGGCAAGACCCCAGGTGCAGGGTGGGTGAACCTGCTCTGGGTCAGAGCGCTCGGTACCCATCATCAGGGTCTGCAGGCTGTAAAGCACAAGTCAGTAACCCTCCCCAGCACACCGGGCACCGCGTGGGAAAGGAGGAATGTGACCACCATAGAGCCTCCTGCTCAACGTGAGGAAGAGGAGCCGGAAGGGGGCCACGGGTCCATCCAGGCCCGTTGTGGAGCCCAGTTGGGCAACTGCTGGAGGTTCCCTGAGTGGGTCAAGGTGTAGGAAGAGCGCCCAGTGGCCTTGGGCTCTCGTTGGCCCCTCCTAACTGCCTGCCCTCTGTCAGGAAGGGCTGGGCATGTTTACCCCTGGGAAACTCCATCTGCTTCGGCCGAGCACTGCCACCTGTGTCTGTGTTCTCTCTGCCCTCCTCTATCAAGCCCACTGGTATTTCCATAAATGCAATGCTTCTGTCAACACCAGGGGTCTCCATGGGTCAACTTTCTTGATATTCACTCCATTGGGAAAAATCTATAGCACCAAGCTACACTGACATGAACCCTTTTCTGTCCTGGGTTCCAACAAAGATATCACGTGCTTGAACTTCAAAATTCCTTACTGTACGACTACAAAAATCTATGCATCACATCATCCAAATATTATTTACAGGGATTTCCACCTGCGTGGACAATCCTCTGAGAAAGCCACCTTCGATGTCTCAGCTGAACCACAAGCCTTCCCCTTAGAAGCCACCTTCCTGCAAACCACTTGGACACTATCTTCATTCAGAGCCACTTCTCCGCCCTCTCCCTCTCCCTGTTCACATGCGTGAATCACGATGCATGCATCCAGCCCGGGGAGCCGGCACACACACAGTGCACCCTGGTCCCTTCTCCTCTCCGCCACCTCCTCTCCCCATCCTACACCCCTTTCCCATTCCCACAAAGTCTGCCTCCCTATTCCCCACCATCCTATCTTTTACATTGCTCTTCAAATTATTTGTCCTTCAGCTTTCTTATATAAGAGAAACCACGTCCTACTTAATGTTTGGTGCCAGATTTATTTCACTTAACCTTGTGGTCCAGAGTGCATCCATTTGCCTATAAATAGCTCAAATTTATCCCTTTTTTCGGTACAGAGGATCGAACTCAGGATTTTGCACTTGTCCGGCTGGTGCTTATGCTGCTGAGCCATCTCCTCAGCCTTCACATTTTCCTTTATGACTGTGCAGGACTCCACTGTGTATACTCGCCTTTCCTTATCCACTCATCCGCTGAGAGGAACATGGCCCGCCTCCAAGGCTGAGCTGCTGTGGGCTGGGCTGCCGCAAACACAGAGCATGTCTATAGCACTGTGGAACGATGTCTTCATCGCCGAGTAGGATACTCAGAATTGGTGTATCTGGATCAAACAGAGCTTCTATTTTTAATTTTTGGAGAAATCTCCACATGGACTTCTGCAGCGGTTATACTACTTGGCGTTCCCACCAACTAGAGAAAGGATTTTTAATTTTAGCATTATTTCTTTTCTGGATACACTGGGGCTGTCTTAAACCAGCAAGTCTGGCTTCCTTCGGCTCGATAGCCAGTCTCGCCGTTGGGTTCTGACTTCTCCCACTGCACTAACAGAGCCCAGAGCATCAAAGGGCACCTCCAGAAGCCGCCTTGGCAATCTTAGCTGCATCTGCCCGCCTTAGCCAGGGCCTCTCCCTGTAGCTGCACGAGGCGCGCCTTCCTCCCCAGAACCTGCACTGGCTGCAGCGGCAGAGGAGGAGGCTTCTGTGCCCCTCGCCATCACTACTTCTCACACTTCGGCCCCTCCCCAGCTCTCCTCGAGGTCCACAGCCCTGCTCCAAAGCCTCTCCCATGCTCTGAGTCCAGTGATACCCCGGGTGTCAAGATCTGCCCGGTGGTGGTAACTTTTCTAATCGTTCAACTGAAACTTCACCTTGGAAAGGCGGGCACGGTGAATCAGGCGTTGTCTCTCACGTGGACACGTAGGGGCAAAGCTTCCGGCAGCAGAGCACGGGAGCGTGGGCTGCTGGATGCTTACCCGCGTCAGAGTACAGAGGCAGCCCTCTGCGTGTGCCCCGAACCAGTGCTGCCCAGGCGGGTGTCATTTCAACGAGTTGATTCGGGTGGTCAGCACGTTACGCCCAGCAGAAATGAACTAGCCTGGTGCTGGGTGGGGGTCCGCTGAGGGCCGTTGCCAGCAGCCTAAGGAGCTGCCAGGGAGCAGCTGGGAGAAGCTGCTGGAGCTGCCGGGAGCCTCGGGGTCTCCTGGGCCGCTCTGCGGGCGGGCCTTGTCGTGCTGGTCTTCCTGGCGAGCTTGGCTGCTGTTCGTGGAGGAGTTCAGTACCTCACTGCCTCTGAGCATGGTGTCATTCACTGCAGAGCTCTGGTCCTCACTTTAAACATCACCTCCTGGCTGCAGAGGGGAAGAGGGTGCACTGCTCAGTGTCCTGTTGTGTTGGCTTTCCTGGTGAGAACTCAGCCCTCCTCACCATCAGAGGAGCTTGGAAGCTGTTGTCGCCGAGGATGGTCGTGGTGCCTGCAGGAGAGCTCTGGCTCTTACCTTGAGCATCACTTCCTGGCTCCACTGCACATCCTTCGGCATGTTGGCACGGATCCTTCATCCCGCAGGCACGGACTTTCTAGCTTACATCACGAATCTTTGAAGCTTCCCAGCGCAGATCCGTGAAACAGGCCTGCAGGAGGCGTTGTCGTGGGCCCTCTAGGCCTCCAGGCGGACTTGTGGGAGGCATTGTTACGAGCTCTGGATCACCAGCTAGACTCCTGCAGGACGTTAGCTTGGGATCCAGGCCCTCGGCTGGAGTCGCTGGGCTTTCATGTGCAGAAAGATTTCCTCTACTTTTTATATATGATTCTTTGGGTGACTCATTATAAAATAATGTTATGATGAAATACGTGTCCTGTACCGTACTGCTCCCTTGCAAAGCCCCAAACTACAACTCCATGGTTGCAGAGAAAGTAGTACTAGTCGTAAAGCTGAGAGGCAACCGGGAGAATGACGACAGAGTTAAAGAAATGATTGTGGAGGCTGTTGAAGTCCTGGAAAATGAATGTATGTGTATAATTTGTGGGCCTCAAAGCCATGTTTTCTGCTCTTCCATTTTCTTGGAGGGGGTTCTTGGGGGGCAGGGCCTCACCACATAGTTCAGGCTGATCTCCAACTCATTTATGCAGGCAGCACTGGCCCCAAACTCCTGACGAGCCTCCTGCCTCAGCCCCAAGTGCCGGGATGGCAGGCCTGTGCCGCCGCACCTGGCCACGTCAGTTATTCGTGTCTTATAGGGAAAATAAGCTCGGTTCTCTGAGCTCTCAGTGTTCCAACACTAACTAGAAGCGACTGAGTTTGACGCCCAAGGCATCTCTGTGCTGTCTAACTAAAGCACTCGATGCGTGCTGAGCAAAAAAGGAAGAGCCAAAGAGTTGCACGGCATCTGCGTCCATCCCATGTCAGTCTTCAAATACAAAATTATAGTGATGACACGGAGCACATGAGCAGCCACGGAGGCTAGGGACCTGCGAAGGACTTGGGAACCAGACAGGGGTTGGAAGCAGGAGCCTGCAGGGAGGACCCACTCTGCGGAGGCAGCGGTGACCACACCAACATGCACACCCAGGGAGATCGCACCAAGGTAGGTGTGCACGGAACGTGCAAGTCAAGCCGGAGAATCTTCTAGGAATGATGTCATATTTAAGAAGCATAAAAATATATAGTTTCTAAAATATATGGAGAAAAGGTAAAAGGTGCTTTATGGCTCCCAGCACTGCCCACTTCCTGACTTTCATTTTGTACTAAAATTATGTAAAATGCCACTGCTTCATGAATTGGGTCTACTTCTATAGTTTCGAAACTATTATTATTCCAAAATATTTTTAAATATTCATTAAAACTGGCATAAGAAAAACAGAAACTCTCATCATTTCATACCTATTTATCAAATTTAGTCAACAACTAAACTTCAGAACCAAAGGCTGGCAAAATGGCTCAGTGAGGCAAGCATAGAGATGATGGTTCAATCCCTGGTACCACCTGCCACTCCGGCCTGGCACCAGCATGCACCGAACCAAGATCGGGCTGTGGTGGAGCAGGTCTACAAACCCAGCCCTGGGCAGAATGAAAACAAGAGGATCACTATGAGTCTGAGCTGCATAGTGAGACCCTGCACCAAATACATAAAAACTAAAAAATCAAATAAACTTCATAATTAGTTGTCTTTATTCATGACTTTTACCAAGTATTTAAGAAAAACAAATGTAGCTCATTGTATTGGTCAGGGTTTTACTTAGAGGAACAGAAAGATATAAGGAACAGATATTAACACAAAATATACAATATATAAGGAGTTACAAGATTGGCTTACAATAGTCAGCCACAGAGTCAGATGAGGAAGCGTGCAGAGGGCGTCTGCATGCTCCGGACTGGAGAATTCAGTCCCGAGGTCTGAAACTCACCGCAGTGCTCCATGTAAGTCTCTGTCCGTCGGCTGATGAGTCTGCGATAGAAGACTGAAGTGTCTGTGATGGACGCTGAAGAGTCTGCAATGGAAAGTGAAAGATCCAAGCTGGAGGCTGAAGAGTCTGTGCTACAAGCCAGACAACGAAGTCTAGGCCGACTATGAAGACTGAAGCTTCTCTGAGGAAGTGAAGTCTTGACTCCTTCCTCAGCCCTTTAAAAAGTCTCTGTGTTCAGTCACTCTGACGCGGGCCCATTGTGCCCTAGGGTGGAACCAATCATACCCAGCATGGGCCCTTGATCCCGCTCTAGGGAGGAGCCAATCATATCCTAGGCAGGCCCTGGTCATGCTCCAGGAAGGAACCAATTGTGCCCCAGGGTGGGACTCCCACCAACAGGGAGCCAGGCTGCTGAGTCATCAGCACAAGGTATCAATCACTACACTTATATTAATTCTTTCAAGAATACAACAAACAGGATCATTACCTGACTCACTATGAGAATATTTTAATCCCGGTACCTAAACCTGGCCATTACATCACATTACAAGATAAGAAAGTTACAGTTCTATTTTATTTATGGGTAACCAAAGCATTTATAAATGGAATACAGCACTGTAAAAAAGAAATAACTCACCAAGGCCACATTGAATCTGTTGTTGGGATCAATAAGTAGCATCAACATTTGAAAATCTATTTCAGAAATCACAAACACCAAAAAAGAGATTCCAATATAAACGAAAAGGAATAACGGCATGAGCAACTACATTAAAGATAACAATATGTAATGTATTAACAATTTTTAGTCTCCTGTGATTTTGTTATGAATATTTGCTTTACCCTTTTTCCATAATATTTTAAAATATATTTTTATACTTTTTAAAACATCATAGTTATTCCGAGAAATAAAGTAGAAAACTGAATATACTAGGAATAAGGCCCAGGTCATACTTGGGAAGAGACCTACCAACCACAGCATGTAGCACCTGGCACTGGAAGCCGCGCCCTTCCCAATGGTTAACAGGAAGTGACCTGCCAGGACCCAGGCATGCAGGAAATCCAACACTTCTCTCTAGTAACACCAGGAAGGTAAATCCTAAGCCCCGGAACCGTTGGTGCAAAATGCTAAGAACGTTGTTAACAACTTACAGTTTCCCTGATCCACATAGGACTTTCAAGTTAAGAACCATCAAGAAGCCAAGCGTGGCCTTCCCCAATCAAGAGGATGCCCTTCTTCAGCAATTGCTGTGAAGCCACCATGGGCCTGCAGCCCCAGCTAAGCCTTGGACACCCTGCTTAACTCCTACAAAGTCTCTGCTGCCTGCCTCCCTGCCTCCCTGCCTGCCTCCCTGCCTGCCTCCCTGCCTGCCTCCCTGCCTGCCTCCCTGCCTGCCTCCCTGCCTGCCTCCCTGCCTGCCTCCCTGCCTGCCTCCCTGCCTGCCTCCCTGCCTGCCTCCCTGCCTGCCTCCCTGCCTGCCTCCCTGCCTGCCTCCCT
>PVKN010014857.1:0-18858 GCA_004027915.1 Capromys pilorides
ATTTGACTGACCTTGAGAGATACAAAAGTTCCATGTTTTGTTATACAGGTCTTGCTTTAACTTGCCCTTAACCACCCAGCAGAAAAGTTTAACCACGAGGCATAACACGTAAAGCTTATATTAGTATGATGAGTTTTGAAAGGCTTAAATCAACAGCTTCCAACATTGCCAGTTTTGCCAACAACCCACTGTGATTATGGAACATTGGATTATGTGTACAACTACTATCTCTTATTTCCAAGTTCACTCTTGTGAGTAGACTTTGCCACCTGGCAGCTCAGTGGGGCTGGGAGAGGCCCTAGGCCTTCTGTCCCTCTAGGCTTTTGCATCCTTCCGCCTTCCCTTTAGAGGCAAAGCTTGTTATCACATATATTAATAATTTATGTCAAATTGATACTAAATTTCTATTAATAATTAATACTGAATCAAATTGCAGTGGAGCCGTGAGCTGAGTCACGGGCTGGAAACTTGTGAACTGTCCCTGTAAGTCATGGGGCTCAGCTGGGTGAGGGTTTGGCTTCCTGGGAGACATTCGGCACAGCTTTGGACACTCTGGACCATCACATATTCAGAGGGTGCTCACGGGTGTCACAGACACAGGCTGTGGAGATGCTCCTCACCCCACCACACGTGACAGCCCCTAGCCCAGCAAAGGGTCGCATGGCCCCAAGGGGTGCTGTAGCTGGGCAGCCCTGATCTTGCGCAACCAAAGAGCTTGCCGTCCTACACCTCACTGTGAGAGCAGCGTGCGCCTCTCCGAGAGAGAAATCATCTTGTTTCCCTCCAGGCAGAACAGGGTGGAGCGCAAGTCCTGTTTTTTATCTGCTTCTTGAGCAGCATGATGAGCTGTGAGACATTTGTTATTGGAAGGAGGCTGGCGCGGGTCTCCCGGAAGGGTGCAGACGCCATGGCCCAGTCGGCTGCACAGTGCACTCAGCACAACAGGCTGAGTACGCAGGCCAGGCGGGAGTGCTGAGCCACCGCAGGCAGGGCTGTGTGCTGGCCTTGGGGACAGCCAGAGGGGATGGGGCAGGCTGTGGGCTGCAGCATCTGCAGAGCAAGGTCTGGGCGTGCTGCCTGCTGTGTTGTCAGCTGTGACTGTCCTTCACCAGCCTGGCCTGGCCCTAAGTGAAACTAAACGACTATGGAGAGTGGATATACGTATACACTGACACGGTCTTTCTTTTTTTTCCTGCTAAGTTGTTCTATTTTGGGAGATAGGGAGATAGCTCAGTTAGAATAAGTGCTTGCCTGGCAAGCGCAAGTGCCTGAGTTCAATCCCCAGTTCTGCAATAAATACATAAGTAAAGTAAGTTGTTCTGTTTCTTTTTGCAAAAACAAAATTACTTTTTAGTCACTTTTCTGGCAATCTGTCTTTTCTTGTGATTTTCTGAATTTTGAGGTACCCTGGCATTCCTTGTGCTTCAGGCCACTAACTGGTGCCGCATGCAGGTTGACCCTGTCACTTTCATAAACCCAAGTCCTGGTACACAGCAGGTGTTTAAAGTATGTTTGAGGGAATACAGATCTTTGGGAGATTAGGATAACTGTGCAAAGGTATCTAATGTTTTCTTTGCTTAGTGGTTGCCCCTTTTAAAGTTACAGGTCCATAACAATGAGACAACTTAACTCAACTAACTTAATTAACACATCTCGAATACAGGGGTCATGGAGTCCATAAATGCTCTTTGAACATGAGCCAATCAGTGTCTTCTATGCCCTAATGGATGCACAGATACGTAAACCATGATTTGTGCACCTAGGAAGTTCCCTTCAGTGGGAAAAACAACTTATATGGAGCTAGCAGTGGAAACAAATTGTGGCACATGCTAAAGCTGAGCCACAGACAAAGTGGGCTCAAAGCACAGAGGAGACCGACGCTTAGAGAATTCCGTCCTAACAAACAAAGTTCTGAGGGAGGTGACATCTGGCTGTGGTAGAGCCTTATTTGTGTATTCAGCAATTGCTGATTCCTAGGCCTGAGTAGGAACCATGGGACACCTGTGCTCCTGATGTAATTGTCATTAACTTTTCACTGTAAATAAAGAGTCCAACAACAATGTAGGACATCATAAATGCACAGCTCAGTGAACTATGACAAAATAAGCACACTTGTGTTCTCATCCAGGTTCAGAAAAGGAGCTTGAACCCCTCTCCTTATGTGCTCTCCCAACACTATTTCTCCCTGATGGTTTTGCTGACTTGAAATCTTATAAAAATGCAATTTTGTAGTATATGTCCACTGGTATTTTACTTTTTTGTTGTTGTTCTTAAAGTTATCTTCATGAGACTTGTCCATTTTTCCTTGTCATTGTAGTTGATTCATTTTCAAGGCTGGATAGAATCTCATCGTATGAATACACTACTGGTAATATGTCAGCTGCTTCATTTTGGACAACTCTAAATGCTCCTGGTAGTGTTTTCCTGTACTATCTTTGATGAACATGTGGACAGCATATTCCTTCACTAATTATGTACTTGGAGCAAAATATCTAAATACACTAAATGAATCTTTTGAAGACTGAGTGCACATAAATGTCTCCATCTATTCTGAACTGGTACTGAAGTGCTTGCACTAAGGTAGGCAGTGAGAGATGGATGAGATGATTCTAAGCTGAATGTTGATGTCTTAGTTACTTTTTACTTGTTGCTGGGACAAATACTGACACTCAAAATGAAGGAAGGAAAGGTTTATTTAGCTCACAGATGTTGGAGGTTTCAGTCCATATTCGGCTGGCCCAAGGCTGAGTGGAACAGGGCAGAGAGCATCCAATTCATGGTGGCAGAACAGCAACAAAACGGTGACAGAGGCAACCAACCAACCAGGGCGCAGAGAGCAACAGCCAGCATCTGTCTCTCTGTTTCTCTTTATATTACATTCAGGCTCTCTGCCTCAACCTATCCGCCTTAGGCCACACCCATAATCCCAGAAGGACTCAGACCCATAGTCCCATCCGTACTAAAACACGTAACCCCAGTGGATCATGAGTCAAGTCTCAGACTCTAGAAGTTCCTGCCCCATGATTGCATGAGACTTTGGGGGGACAACTAGACATAAATCATAACAGTTGATAAAGTGGGTTCCTGCATGAGGTCAGAACATTAGGAAAGCACAGGGCTTGCAAATGGGGGTGCACTGTCAGGAAAGATGCTGCCCTGCTTTGCTCCGTGGACTCTCTCTGGGGTGTGGAAGTGAGTTTGAAACAACCATGCCTCCACGCTCCGAGTACAGGTCCCATCTGAACCTCAGACCTCGGCCAAGCTGCAGCCGTGTTTTCTGGAGAGACTTTCTATGTAAGCTAAACCAAGTTTCATTTCTGATTTATTAGGACTTTGTCAAATTGCTAAAACCATTATTCTACCCCATCCATTTCATCAGCAGCAGTTTAAACTCAGTCGTCTTGAATCAGTCACAAATGGTCCCAAAGGTTTATTTGGCCTTATATTTCTTAACACAATTTATAGCATTCAAATATTGAGTTAGATCGCAGGATGGCATTCATCAAGCCTAGCATAAAATGCTCTTGGCTTTTTTCTCATCATCCCTGTCATCTATCTTGGCAGTAAAAGTGCTGCTGCTTTTTACCTCTGTTCCATGTGATCAGATAAAACCACTTTTCTTTCCTACTCTTCTATTCAGCAAGGTCTAAGCACTCATGCACCTGAGCTGCTTAAACCTCATCCCCTTTACAAGGCTTTGTAATAAGCTCGCCTCCTCAATGCATTCTCCCCTGGGGGCACCCCAGATTTGGTCTTTTTACCTTTTCAGATATAGGACTTATTTATTTTGAGTAAGGGATATTTTATTTTCCAAGCAAAATCAGGTCTCTGAGACCTCCAAACATGCATTCTTGCAGGTCCATGGGACAAAGATGAAATACTATGACCTAGCGTGGGGAAAAAAAATCTCATTTATGGGGCCCATTGTATACAGCATGTTCCTCTCTAACAATGAAACCTTCAAGATTTAGCCTACGATACAGAGTTCTCAAGAATAGCAGAGATACAGCTGCTATCCTGAGTTTCTGAGCCTTTAAGAGGGTAGAAGGGGATCATCCTGTTCCACACCACTTAATTCATAACTGGGGCATTTGAGATCTATAGAGACTACAACAGAAGAAGCTTATCATCCTAAAAGGTTGTCAGGCAAAGTCCCAGATGTGCCCTGTGGGTATGTTTGCATTAGCCATTCCCTGTGTCATGAAAACTCCAACATAAAGTGCAGAGGCTTTGCATGCAGGCCACCAAGTGTGTACTGAGCCACTGCACCCCAGCGGATGCTCAGGCAGTCACATTTTCTTCCCTTTCAACTAGAGTTTAAGGCCACTGCTTGCCTGGAAAATCACAGTGTGCTCCTAGTACCCAGAGCACCCTGAGGCATTCAGCAGCAGCTAAGGAGTCATTCTAAAGAGCCAGAGAATAATCTGGGCACTGGACATGGAGGATAAAGACCTGGGAATTGAGAAGCAGGGAGAACATGGGAACAGATGGAGAAGCCAGCGGAAAGCGCGGGCTCATCTGCCCGTGCCTGGTTGAGGGTTGCAAGACCCACTTAAAAGACAGCCTCAGCCAGTTAAGCCGCTGCAGCTCTGGCAACTCTGCTTCCTGCAGTTCTCTAGATCCTGCCTAGTGTCTGCTGGTTAATGTGTGCTTGTCTCCTGCAAAGATGAAAAGAGAAAGACCAAAGAACTAGTCATGGCTGCTCCCTGTTATGGTGCAAAAGCTACACCACACCAAAGGAGCCTTTCATGTCCCCCTCACATATTATAGGTGTTGTATATAGCATGTGCATGTGTCTTGCTTATTTCTCAAAAACAGAAGCGCTGTAACCTCTGCATCATCCAATACTCCCGGCACGTAGCCAGTTGCAAGGATGAGTGTCCAAGCAATTGTGTGTAAAGTCATGAGGTCAAAACACAGTTGAAAGATAAACTCACTCACTCATTTCTCTATTGAGAAAGTGGAGCCAGGGAGATAGCTCAGTGGAATAAGCGCTTGCCTGGCAAGTGCAAGGTCTTGAGTTTTATCCCTAGTACTACCACCACCAAAAAAAAGAAGGTGGAGCAAGGAACGCAATTAAATGTAATAATAGGTAGTCAGCCTTCTTTAGCCTCCCTTATATTTGGGAGTAAGAGTGTTTCTAACAGTATTGCAGAAGAGCCAGGCTCAAGCTGCAGCCTTCCTCCTAACCAAGCTTTATTCTTTCTATTCTAAATGATCAGATTTGGGCTGGGGAGAGATAACTTGGCACTAAGCACCTGCCTGGCAAGTGCAAGGCCCGGGGCTCAATCCCTGGCACTGTATGCCATGCTAGCCCTATGCTGAGCCAGTCACCAAAACTGGGTATTGTGGCACAGGCTTATAATCCCAGCACTAGGGAGGCTGAGACGCAAGGATCACCAGGAGTCTGAGCTGCATATTGAGACCCTGTGCAAGAGAGAAGAAAGAAGAAAGAAAGAAAAAAAGAAAGAAAGAAAGAAAGAAAGAAAGAAAGAAAGAAAGAAAGAAAGAAGAAAGAAAGAAAGAAAGAAAGAAAGAAAAAAAGAAAGAAAGAAAGAAAGAAAGAAAGAAAGAAAGAAAGAAAGAAAGAAAGAAAGAAAGAGCCAGATCTGCCTAGAGCTGTGGCCCTGAACCATGGACTGGGTGCCACAGCCCGCTGCTGTTATCCCTGGAAGCTCCTGAAGGCTCAGCATCCCTGGTCTAGGGCTTCTGTTTTCACTCAACTCCTCGCTGACTTTCACAAACTTGCCTCGGGGCGCGAGTCTATGGCAATGTCAGAAAACTTCCGTTTTTTTTGTAACTTCTATATGGCCTGTGTTCTCCTGTTAGGCCAGTTCCCAATGAAAGTTGAGTTTCCAGTTTGGAAGTAAACACATGGCCACATGACTTGATACATTCTTGTTTATAGAACTGGAAGATATCTGTCTTTAGAAAATCCGCAGCTACAGCTAAGACTCAAGATTACGGTTTACCAGCAAAGAATGGAGACAAAAAAAATTTCTGTATCAAGGTTCAGTGATCCCCAACTGAGACCATTGTCACCAAAGCCAAGCAAGCTAATGCCACTGTCTACAACAGCCAGGCTGCACTAATACTGCTGTGCCTCTCTCGTCAGCACTGTTGGGTCTCCAGAGCCCTGATGGTTTTGCAAGACTGCCCACGACCTGGCATCATTTCAGCTGGTGAATATTCCATCCAAGAGTTCCCCATATGGCAGCTGCACAGACAGCCGAGCCCCGGTGCACTGGTGGTGTCCTTACAAGGGGATCAGGCCATGCAGAACGCGACACCTGCCTGTGGGCTGTGAGGGAAACAGCCAGGCAAAGCAAAAGAACACAGGGTCTGGCTGCAGAGAAATAAATTAAACATGCTGCGTGCTGTCGGTGTAGCCAGGTGATAGAAGCCCATCTGGATAGAATCCACTCCCAGGAAGCAGAGTCAGAGCTCCAAGAGGTAACAGATGTGCAGACATAGTAATTCTTATTCCATCTCAGTGAACCTGTGAAGTTAGGCTGCTCTATAGCATTCCATATTTGGCATACTCGCCCATGGATTATAATATCACTGTGGGGACACTGCAGATTCCCTATGCTTTTCCACGCTCATGAGAGCCCATCAGTTTAACCATAGGTTAGGCTTGAGGAGAGGGACAATGAGAAGAGTCAGATTTGCTGTCTTCATCCTGGTCACTGCTATTGCAAAGCTTCGTTAAAATGTTGGCTTGTGAGGAGAAGAGTATTGTACTGATTGATCCATTGTGTCAACTGGAGAAGTTTAGAAATTTAATTAAGTGACTCAGTCCAGAACCAAGATTCTTAGTTGGTAAACATCCTCATCCTGTACCAGAGGAGGGCATGGGCATTGTGTGAGTTCTACACCCCCTCCCCAGGATAGCTTGTTTATAATATAAGGAGGGGAGAGAGGCTGGGTAGAAGCTGTAGCTGCTGTTCTTCCCCTGGCTTTTCACTGTTTTCTGCTGCTGTGAACTGCTGCCCTCTGCCCTGTGCCACTCTGCCTGGGAACCAGTGGAGGATAGACTGAGACCTCCACAAGCTGTGAGCTACGTACACCTTTCTTTCCTTAACTTTGGGTGTCGGGTATTTTGTCCCAGCAATGAGTAAAGAGTAAATGAGACAAATATATAGTAGGTTTGCATGTTCTTGGCTAAAAATGCTTACTGCATTTCAGCTCAGCTCAGAGTCCTGATTTATGTACCATACTTCCATAGGTGATTTCATGGACTTCTGACCCTTGAAATATGGATATACAAGGAGTCATTTTCCCCTCTTCCAATCGGAAGTTGACAGGAGAGGGGATCAGGTGCTTTCCCACGTCCTCTGGAGGCCAAGAGGAAGGTGCCTAGGTCACTGCTTGCCTGTTGTAAGTACTCTATAAATATTTGTTGCATTGAATTAAAACAAGAGAATAAAGATGTCCCCAGAGGAGACAGGGCAGCACTGAGGTGAAACAGAGTTCAGTTTTTCCCATTGCTTCCAAGAATATCTCAGCCCTATGTGATGGGCTAGAGGTAAGCTGAACTTGTGTACCTATCAGAATCGGCTGTGGTATGAAGGGCTTCAGCTCCTTCACCCACAACGCCTTTGCATATATTTGTGAGGGTATTTTTGTTCCTTCGTGGTACCAGTAGTTGAATGCAGGACCTTGTACTTGCCAGGCAGGTGCTGTGCTGCTGAGTTGAATCCCCAACCCTGTGAGTTTGTTTGTTTGCTTGTTTGTTTTGAAATAATGGTAAAGCTTCAAGTTTTGCTTTTAACTAGCTACCTAGTTCTGAGTGAATTATGCTACCTCTTTCAGCCCCAGGCTTCATCCGTGACATGGGCCCTCTCCAGTGGGACGCTGGACCTCGCTCTTACGGGCTTACAAGTGCTACCGTCTGCTTTTCTTGCCAACAGAGAGCTTAGAACTGGCTAGGTGAAAGCATTTACACCATGGAAAGTGGACAAAGCTAAGAGTCATTGCATCTTATATATTTTAGAGGGACACGTGTTACATATTTTATGATAATTAAAAAGGTAGGTCATATGGAAGAGTCATACAGTTTTATACATGATAGATATGTGAGAATTGTGAATGACTAAATTTCATAAACTCTAGCACTTTTGCTTTTTCAATTTCTACACATATTCAACTAGAATGTGACCAAATCCATAGACTATTACAATTCTATCTGGCAGTATCTCTTTTCCAATGGCTTCCATAATAATGACTCCTATTACAATCAATGGAGTCAATGAAGCATCAGTATTATTATCACTGTTCCCATCGTTACTCTAGGCCCTTTATGGAGTCCTGTTTCTAGAAACAGGAGGGCAAACACTCTGACGTCACAGAGTCTGCGGCACCATGCAGCTAATCATAGGGAAGCTACTTTGAAGGAGACACAAGTGCCTGGCTTCATCCTCACCTACGACTGGCTGCTCTGCCCTCGCCCAAGTCCTCCAGCCAGTACCTTCTCAGGAGTGCTCTTAGCACGCGTCTGTCCTTCCAGTGGATGTGGTGTCCCCGCCTCAAGGAGTCCTGCACTGACAGCTTGGCAGCTCTCTAGGCATCGGGAGCTGAGGCTCCCTGGCAAAGCATTGACAGCACAGAAGAAGAAGGCTGGGCTGAGCTAGCGACTTTCTGGACCCAAACTCGCCACGCAGGTAGGTTGCGGCTGGCCACCTGCTGGCTTCCATGCCCTTGCTGCTCTGGATCCTATTGTCTGCGTGAATGACACAGAGCCAAGACTCACTGCCCCATGTTTGTGAATAAGCCAGCGACTACCTAAGTAACAATAATAAAGATATGCCAAGGAAAAACATTTTAATATATGAAATGACCCAATATTATTTAAGAAATAATAAATTCTCTTTGAGTATCTGGCAGAAGAAATGTAAATTGCTTTAGTTACCTTAAAGGCACAATTTGCCAGCGTATATTAAAATTTAGTATGCACCTGCCATGCCGCCTGCTCCAGGGAAACTTTCACAGTTAGGCACATGGAGAGGGACATGGGGTTCTTCATGCCTGTGCTATCTCTAGCAGAAAAATGCTGCAGAAGCCTAACCACCTACCAATCCAGCAGAGGTAGGTACATGCCTCTATGCAGAGCACCCCGTATGCAGTGGCCAGGAGGGATGAGGTCAATCTCTGTCTACTGAGAAGAAAAGAAACATCAGTGGGAGAAACCACAATTTATCAAACGCCACATAGTATGATACTGTGGACATCGGAAAAGTGTGAAAAAAGATCTTTTGTGTGTGTGTGTGTGTGTGTGTGTGTGTGTGTGTATGTGTATTACACTGTAGGTTCCTAACTGCATAAGTGACAGCAGTCACCTCCGGGAGGGGAGAGGATTGGGAAAGCATATGGTCAAAGCAGACCTCAGATTCGCTTTTATGCTTGATTTTAAAGTTTACAATCCAAACGTTTCTGAGCAGTATTTGCATGATTCCTTTCCGAAAAGGGAAGCCTAGCTGGGGGATGCGCGGGCCAAAGCATCCATCTGCACAGTAGCGAGGCCAGCCAGCGGCTGACTTGACTGCGCAGTGAGCAGGTGGGCGGGGCTGCTCCACCCACTCACTCTGCTCCCAGGGGTCACGCGCGAAGGCCGCGGAAGCCGGTGCCCCGTGGTGCCCTGCTGCGTTCCAGGGGCGACCGCCTGCAGGGCATGCAGCAGGCGTGTGTGAGACCCAAGAGGATGGCAGTGCCCGCAGTAGCCCTGGCTGCCTCCTAATCCTCATCCTCCTCCTCCTCCTCTTTCTCTTCCTCTTCCTTTTCCTTTTGCTGCTGCCCAGTGGGGAAGCAGGTGGGGAGTGAAGAAGGAGGGAAAAGTGAAGAGTTGGGAGACTGTGGCCACCTAAGACCCCAGTCAGAGTCAGGCCTTTCTGTAGCTGAGCACGAAGTCAACCAATACACACGTCCCTGCGCTGAAATCCTGGTCCTTCCGTGGCCGAGCACACGGGGGCCCTGATATTTCCTTCCTGCTCCTTTGTCCCTTTGACTCCCAGCAAAGCGATCTCTCTGGAGTGGTACCAAAAGCCAACCCACCCTAACAACAGTCACGGAAGTAAATGATGCCTCGGTTATTTGGTCACCTCTGACTAGGAAGTTAGGAGTTCATGAAGGACTTGGAAAGAGCTCACAATTCACAGGGTACCTTCCCTTTTCCTGCCTGGCAATGAAAACCACTTCTGTTGTCCCTTTTTGGATCCAACTTCTCCTTTATTTCCTGAAACTTACGAAAAGTGAGATTCAACCTCCTCCTTTGACAGTCTCCGCTGACCGTCCACACTGTCACCCATCCCAGCCATTTATTCAGCACCAACTGCAGTGCCCACGGACCACTGGCACCACGGAGCACCTTGTATTTTTCAGAATGGAGAACTTTGATGAAGGCTTTGGGAATGGAGGGAGTCGGCCAGGACCATACTGACTGAGAGCTGGGAGGGCGGCTGCAGGTGGGAATGGTCTGGGTTGGGGGCACATGCAAGCTACTGGGGCTAAAGCAAACCAGGGGTTGCAACATGGGTCAGCAACTCACCTTCCTGTAATCACAGAGGGGAAAGCAGGTGAGAAGCAATGCCACGGGTATAGAGAGGAAAGAGCAGGGGGATCCCAGCAGGCTGCGGGAAGCATTTTTATGCAGCACAGGAATGTCATTCTGAAGGATCTTATTCCTGCTAATGAAATACCAATAAAGGCCATGGAGACACAAATACAGTTAAATGATTTGGGACTGGGAGCCAAGCTTCTACCAAACTCTGCTTGCTATGAGAGAGCTGCTGTTTTGCGTTTTCCAAACCACAGGCAGCTAACCAATCTGGTGCAATCCAAAGGAGCTCCATCATGCTGGAAGCGAGGAACCCCGTCTCCATGATCAGGCAGCATGAACCCTCAACTGCCTTGCCAGGCTTTATCATTTTAATTTTTATGATTGGATCCAATGACTCTCTCTTGCTCAATAAAACTGACTGCAGGCTGTAGCTTTCCTTCAAATGCCTTGCCGCTTTTACTCCATATAGGGCCAACATAAAAGCCCAGAAAGATCAAATTTCCCACCAGGGTATCTGGTAGGCTGGAACTGCTGGGGCAAAGGGACCCTGCTGTGGACCTCAAGGGCTCCAGCACTGACAAAACATGTGAGGCACAGTGCCCAGGTGGAACTACACAGGGAGCCAGGCAGCATGCTACACTTCCTTAGGCTCTGAATCCAAGCCGCTGTGTCGTCGTTATGCAGGCAAATTGCACATTCGCAAGAATTTGTTTGTCTGTGATATTCAGAAAGGAGCTGGTCAGTCATTTGGTTGTAGCCAGCAGAAGTAGACAGAAATTTTATAGGCAGCGATTCAGGGCTGGGCCGGTGAAGGAGGTAGTGCAGATGGGACACCTTGCAAGAGACACTGGCCAGGAGCTTAAGACAAAAGAGTCAACAAATGCAGCCACACACCTCCCTAGGGATGGGCATCAGGGATTGTCATTCATAACAGGTATCAATCGCCTTGAAAAAGCCAGCAAAGCCACTAACTCAGCTCCTAACAGGAAGAGGCCCTGTTCTGTATTTATGTCTGTTTGCTACATGGACACAAATGGAATCCCCATTTGATCACAATTTAATCAGTTTTGCTTAAGCAATTATACTTGTAATCTTATTGGTTGACTATAGTTTTGTCCCACCTCATGCCCACCTAGAGAGTTCCCATGTTTCCCACCTTGGACCCGCTTGTGTTGTGGATTTGCTCTATAAAAGCCCACAGAAAAGGCAGGGTCCTTGGCAAACCACTCCAGTCCCCTTCTGTCCCTCTCTCAGACAGAAGCTTTCTTTCCCCCAATAATATATTCTGCTCTTCACGTCCCTTGTTTCTAAAATTCATTCGTTAATTTTAGGAAACAGGAACTCACCCCAGTTACCTTTTAGGTTGGGAGTTTCTTTTCCCTACACCAGTTCCACTGTGAGTCCTTAGATTAGAGCCACAGGTGACATGAACCTCAGGGACCAGTACCCACAGGGCCTGAGGAAATTCAACGTGGGCTGTCTCTTGATGGGACACAGCGCAGTCAGAGGCCTCTGAGCCTCATCCCGTGGCTGTGCCTTTGGTGCCTATGCCTCAGCTCTCCCTCCTGTAAAATGAGATTAAATATGCCCTGCAATGTCTTCAGGTGATTAAAATAAATAAGAAAGAATCAAAAGAAATAAACAAAAAGCATTGAGCTCTAAACATTTGACATGATGAGAACATACAAAGTAGATTCTACTCCAGGGCAAAGTTGAGCCCTACAAGCCTCTCACATGCAAGGCAAGTGGGTTTTGGGTTCCCTTAATTCTATGCTGGTTCAGTTCTCTGAGGGGTGGGGGGACAGTACCTGAATTTTTCAAATATTCTTAGTTGAGGAAACTTTTTGGTTTTTGGTACTGGGGATCGAACCCAGGACCTTACACTTGCAAGGCAACTAAGCTGATGAGCTATCCCCCAGGCCTGACGCCATTTTTGCAAAAACAAGTTAAAAACAAAAAAAAGGAGAACAAGATCTGAAAAATAGATGCATTCTATTTAGATTGTAAATTAAGCCTCTTAAGCGACAGATTTCTAGGATACTTGCATCACTCAGGTGGGACCCAGCATCATTTACTTGAAAGTTACCGGAGTAGGATATAGTTAGGATTGCCTCCAAACCAAAGCCGAAATTGCAGTGCTTCTATGTCCCATATTCGCTCTAGTGCCCCTTGGCCCATATATTGCTGCAAGGCTCTGAGGGCCATCTCTGCGCCTGTGGGGGAGGGAGCCCTAGTTGACACACTCCCTATGCCCTCGTACATCATGGACCAAACAGACCAAGCTCTGACTTCATGAGTTTGCCTTTTATAGCTAGGGGACAAACACAAATCAAAGAAATATACAACATAATGTCAGGTTGTAACAAGTGTTGTGAGGATAAAATGCAAGGTTGAAATACCTAAGATAAAGTGGTCACAAAAGCCCTTCATCAAAGTTCATAACTGAATAGACATAGGATTAAAATGTAGCGGAATGCCCTGCAGTTATCCAGAGAGAAATATGGTCCAGGAGAGGTAACAGCAAGTGCAAAGGCCCTGAGGTACTCATGCCTAAGGTATAGAAAACAGGAAGGACTGGGTTGATGGAGGGACTTCAGCTGACACCAAGAAGTGTCCAGGAGCTAAACAGTGGCAGTTCTGCAGGCCAGAGCGAAGGTGAGACTTCACTTATTTTTTTTTTTAATAACTAGCATTATTTTTGACAGTAAAATCAAATGGCCTGATAATTACTGCAGCAGTCCCTGTGCTCAGCTGTCACCCAGATCCTACCCTGGTGCACTTCAGGCCCTACCTATGCATGCTTGCAACTTAGGGCCCGGATGTTGGTGGGGATTCCCAGCCTGAAGGGGCGGTCTCACGCACAGGCAGTCAGTGATAGGTCCTGCTGTGGGTGCAAAGATTCTGCTTCCTCCCCACCCCAGACAAAGCTAATAATGGTCAGACCAGCTTCGGAACACCCATTGGATCAGCCGAAGCCTCTGATTCCCGCTACCCGATGCCAACAGCGAACTTGAGTCCACTGCCTTGTAAAACTGCTTCAGGTCTTGGAGCCCATGATCGCTGCCATGCTGACCTCCCCCAAAGGCAGTTCTGAGCAGGGAAGCTACACTTGGCAGGCACAGAAATGACAGATGCCAAAGCCATTCTGACCAGCTGACCTAACTGGTAAGTTCCTTTGGTTTATTAGAGTTTTGATTTAAACTGGATACTTTGGATCACTGGGCTCAAGTCTCAAAAAATGGAATAATGATAAGAAAGGGAGGGAAGGGAGGAAGTATGCAGACAAGTGGAATCTGGTTTCATCTTGTTTTGGTTATCTGTAGTTCTTGGCAGGCAATTCAGTCAAGATATGGAGAGCATAATTAACAGTATTTGGGGTCTAGGGAGACAGCTCAGTGGCACAAGCACCTGCTGGTAAGCACAAGGTCCTGGTGCAAAAAAAACAAAAAGGCAATGTCTGGTGATGCATGAATAGATGCACATAAGAAACTTAGAAGTTTCAGGGATGAGGGATTTGTAGCTCACTGGTACAACACCTGCCTGGTAAGCACCAGGTCCTTGGGTTCATTTCTCTGTCCCCACCTCTTAAAAAAAATTTCTGCCAGTTTGAGTTTATCCTTTTTCTAGCATTGAAAAAATCTGAAATTCTCAAGTGGAGACAATATTACTCAACCTTTTTAAAAAGGTTACTAACAAATGGTCATCAACTAGAGTATATACCCTCAATTGAACTGAATTTTATACAAAATCTATGCTGGCTGGCTCTTGATACAAGTGCAGTATGGAACTGTAAGTTGAAGGACTATAAACAGTTTCCCACTGAAGCATCTCATTTGACCAATACCTGGCTCAGAACGGCGTGAACATGTGCCAACCTGCCGTGCTTTATTCGCATTATTGTCCTGCTAGTTGCCTGCCAGGTGTCTGCCATTGCCTCCTTTCCTAACCATCTCCAGGTTGTTGGCAATGTGAGTGGTCTCAAAGTCTCCATTGCCCAGGCTGGTAGAGGAGCAGAGTTCAGGGAGGAGGAGCTGCGAGTCGTTTGGTGGGACTCCTCGGAAGTCTCTTGCAGAGATATGCATCTGTCTGCCCATAGGATGGGCACATTTCCAATCTCCTGTTGCTGGATGTGCACTTATAGTCTTAGCCTGGGAAGCTTGGCAGCGTCACAGGGGCAGCTTGTTAAAACATAGGACTAGGGAGATGGCTCGGCAGTCTATGTGCCTGCCTGGCGAGCATAAGGACACAGGTTCGATCTCCAGTACCACATGACATGCTGGCCCTGGAACCCTGAGTGCGCTGAGCTGGTCATCGAGTCTGGGTGTGGTGGTGCACACCTGTAATCCCAGCTCTGGGTGGCTGAGACAGAAGGATCATTACAAGTCCGAGCTGCATAGTGAGACCCTGTACCAAAGAAATGAATAAAAGGGTTTAAAAAAAATTGTTTTACATGTCCCTTTAAAACACCGACTACTGGATCTATTACAAGACTTCTGATGGAGTTTGGGCCCAAGGATTTGCATGTCTAAATTCCAAGGTCCTGCTGCTGCTGTGGTCTCAGAGCTTGTACTTTGAGAATAATTGCCCGTAGCTGGAGCCAGAGTGGTCATTTTGTGACTGAACTTTCTGGACAGACACCTAAAGCAGTGATGGCAAACACAGAGGCTTGCAATTGCATGTTGTCAGGAATCCTGAATTCCTGTTCTGCTTGAAATCATTAGGTTTTTTTGTTTGTTTGTTTGTTTGTTTTTAGCTTTGTTTCCCTTCTTTAAAAAACAAACAAAAAAAAAAAAACTCTTTATGTTATGGCCAGCTCAGCCAGCCCTGAAATATGCAGCATGTGACACCGGGGATCGAACTGCAGTCCCTGTGATTGCCTAAGTTTGCCTAAGCAGGTACTTTAGACCACTGAGCTATCTCGCCAGCCCTGAATCATAAGCTTTTGATGGTACCAGTCAGCTGGCTGCTGCACATGCGCCGTGGGTTCTTTACCACTACCCTAAAGTTTGTAGATCAGTGAGTCAGATGAAACCTGAGGCTCTGGTCTTAGCTTAGAATCACACTACCTACCCAGATTTACTTCTAACAAAAAGAAAAACCTTTTTCTTCTTAAACCACCACTCTTCGAGTCCCTGCTTTTCTGTCTGCTTTTATGTGTACCTGAATGTAATCATATTTGATGAAAAGGCCTTCTGAGGCCATATCTTTTTTGTTGCAAACATTTTAGAAAACTTTAAGTCTCATTTTTTTCAAGTGAACAGAAAATGGGACTGTGATGGTGGCATTGGAGCTCTGGCAACAAGGGCCTTGGATTCTTCCATTAACTTTGGCTATTGAGTGTCAGCAAATCAGTGTTGATCCGAATTGCCATAGGAGAAGCTGTGTTCCCAGAACTCAGGGTAAGATTCGGTCGTGCAAGAGGTTTCTCTAGCAGGAAGTGAACTGTCTCAATGGGCATTACAAAGAGCTGTGGGGCTCATCCCACTGCAGCCCCACATCAAGATTTCCTGTCCTGGTGAAAGCAGTTGGGATCAACAGGCATTTCTGTCTTATTATCAGCAGAGGATGAGGTTACGCACTCTTTCTACTTAGCTCTGGCCTATCTGCTTCAGGAGCAAACTGGAGTGTTTAAAGTTTCTGTAGAGAAAAAATTTCCTTTGAATAATTATACTATTGCTGAAGCATCTTCATTAAATTTCAGAGAATTTTGTATCCTTGTGATTTGAAAAATTTCTCTGAAACATAGAAGAAAAGCATGACAAGTCCGAAGGACACAGAGCCTTGCAGCTGGATGTTGTCAGTGATCCTAAATTCCTGCTCTGGTTGAAATCACGAAAGGGGTCAAAGTGCTGATCATCTGCCCAAACATTTTCTAAATTCTGAATAGCTGCCTGGTGGCATGTGGTGGTGGGGTCCATTCGGAGCTAGAGGGCAGACCCTGCCTTGCCTGTCTCCATGCTCCGTGCAGACACACTAACTCCAGGGCATGTGCCTGTTTCCACAGTACACAAATTTGACCTGCAGGGTAAAGGTACAACGTACTGAGGATCACATTAGGCCCAGAGAAGTAACACTTGTCTCAGACTGTATATGGGGAAAGGCTGGGTCTATAAATGAGGCTGTATCCCAGGCATTATTTAAAAGTGGGTCAGACGAGATTTAAAATAGTTGTAGGAGTTCTGGTTTTGAAACCTTAGACCTAAGACTTGTTGGCAAATATTGCTTAAATAAAAGCACTTTGTTGGGGCCGGTGAGATGATTCAGCAGTCAAAAGCACCTGCTTAGGCAATCTTAGGCAACTACAGGGACCACAGTTTGATCCCTGGCACCACATGCTGCACCAGCCCCATCCCTAGGGAAGGCTGAGCAGGCCATAATTTAAAAAAAAAAAAAAAAGCACTTTGTTGATCTTTTAGCTCATAGCTTCTCCACTTTCACGCTAACCTATAGAAAGTAAACCCCTGGTCCTATAACTTTCTAAAATACTGTAAGCCAGCTCTCAGTCTCTATACAGTTTGCCCATAAACAGACATTTCACTCTGTGGCCCTGGGGTCTGCCCTCCCTCCCCGCACAGGGCTGAAGCCTCAATGGAAGTGATCAAACAGTCAAGAAACTGTAGCAACACGAACAGAGTTTAACGCTGTGAAGCGGAAGGGGCAGGTAGAGCAAGTCATGGGCCGATCATCTAGGTTTGGGCTTTAGTTTGTTTTCACAGGACGGTCACCGGTCGCCTACCTTTCTGCTCTGAATGTGTAGCGAAGCTGCTCCCGGGCGCAGGCAGCGAGTGGGACAGTGCACAATGACTCTTGCAAACGTGAAGCAAACAGTACAATGATTCCGACACCCAGGTAGCTTCCCGATGCTGAGCAGCTCCCCTCCAGGAGCCTTAGGGACACCCACCTGCCTGCTTCTGTTTGTTATTTTATCCATTTTGTTGTATTTTGTTTGGAATATTAAGAATCAAACACCAGGCTTCACATATACTAGGCAAGCGTCAGGCTGCTGAGCTGCATGCCCGGCCCTGCTATTTAATATAATAACTCTCCCCCCTTTTGCCTGGTCTCTCCAAATCACTTCCAAGCCCCGGGGTTACCCAATAAGCAAGTTCCTTTCTTTCTCCCATGTTTCCTTTAAGCACCCTTTTACTCTTTAGGGAACCTCCAGCTTTCTTTAAGCAATCCTTCCATTTAGGGCTGCTACTTCTTTTACCTCTTCCTCAAAATCCCTACTTTAAAGCCTATTTTAGGACAGCCAACAAAAGGAACAACAACAGAAACCCAATTTACTCTCCATATGAACGTTTCTGAATCTCCTGACTTTTCACATGCATAGCCATCCTTTGGATTGTTCTGAGGATGTGAGGCCGGGCGTCTTACCTGAGCCCACCGCACCAGTGCACTGGTAGCATGGTGCATACTAAGTAACAAAAGCAGTTCTGTTTCTGGGCTGTACTCAGTGGGTGTTTATTACTGGCAGTCATTATTGGCATTGGAATTATAATCAACAGTTCTTTTTCCACCTCAATTTTTACAACACAATAGAAATAATTTTTTTTCTGTTCTCTTTGAATTATAGACAAAAATCTCACAAGTGCACAATTGAGATGCTAGCCAAGGCGTAGGCAATCCCATTTCCTAGGAGAAGGTACTCAGTCAGGTTCTGGAATTGGTAAGCCTCTCCACCCTGGCACCATTTGCCCTCTGGCAGCAGATCCATCCTGTCCCATAAAAAGTGGCACCTGAGGGGGCAAGGTCAAGATTACAGCTTAGAAGTGGCCTTTTCAGAAAGATACACAGCGCTGGCTGAACAATAAATGTAGCCTCTTTTTGGTCAATTAATGGTTTCCCAGTGGTCCTTGAGTGCAAATGGTTCCAGATATTGATGGCTCGACAGAATAAAGCAGGAAATCCTGCTACCATCCCTGTTATTATAGGGGCATGGCTTTTGAACTAACGAAGCACATCATTTTCATTTTATTTCTTGCATGAAAGCCTGGACCAAACATCATAATGCACAGCTCCTAAATGCAAATTATTTTCAGCTTAACTCACCTATATAGTTGATTTTATTTTTCCTGATGGCCTCCTTTCCTTGATTAAATCTCAGAGTTTCATTTAATATATTAAGCCAGAGCTAGAGTCCCTGAAAGCAAGCCAAATTAAAAATGCAATTTATTAGCTAAGAGGTTGTTTTTTTCTGTTTGCTGAAAAGGAGAGAGAGAGAGAAAAAAATAACAATAGGAAAAAGATGAAAAGAGATAAACAGGTGATGGATATAGTGAATAGGCTTGAAAACAGAGAAC
>PVKN010014858.1:5895-18862 GCA_004027915.1 Capromys pilorides
TTTTTTTTGTGGGACCGGGGTTCAAACTCACAACCTTGCACTTGCTAGGCAGACACTTGTACCATGGAGCTATCTCCCCTGCCCTTGTTTTTATTCTTTATGGCCAGCTCAGCCTGCCCTGGGGATGGGGCTGGCACAGCATGTGGTGCCAGGGATCAAACCATGGTCCCTCTGGTTGCCTAAGCAGGCATTTTAGACCGCTGAGCCATCTCACTGGCCCCAAATGTACATATTTTTGATACCTTCTTTGGAGCAAAATTTTATCCACCCTTTTGTGCTAAATCAGACCGGTTTTTTGCTTCTGAACAAAACTCTAGGACTATGTCAGGTGTCCTGTGTCAAACACTTGAGAGGAGGATTCACAGCTTCTCTTGGTATTTCACAGTGTTTGAATTTTACAAGTTGTTTTAGTTCTGACACTGAAAGAACATACACTGAACATAAAATCAGCTGTCTTCTGACTTGCAAGATACCAGATTTTTTAAGTAAAATTCCTTTTGTTTTTATTGTGCCTTCTCTTCTCAAACTAGATTGTTTCAACTCTTATTAAGCTCTAGCATGAATATCACTTTTTCTACAGGTAGACATTGTGATTGCACAATTAAAGGGGGAGAATTAAGAAAGAAAAGGAATTCTGAACATACTCTTTAATTAGCTAATGGTGGGAAAAACATTTTCTTTCAGTCACCCAGAAGCAATTTTATATCCATTATACGTTTTCTTTTTTAAAATTACAACAGTAGGACAAAGTATAATTTAACAGGACTTCGAGAAGTGTTTTTAATGTCATCCTGAACTTTTTAAATGTCTTAAATAAGACTGGGTGTGGTGGCACGCACCTGTAATCCCAGCACTTGAGAGGCTGAAAACAGGAGGATTACTAGCAGTACGATCTGTGTAGTGAGACCCTATACTAAATACATTTAAAAATAAATAATAAAATGTATTAAATAAATTGATCTGTTTTGATATTGGGACTTAAGTGAAGGAGCATGAACATCAGTTGGTAATAGTTTAACAAGCTTTTATTTGTGTAGTCTCTGCCTACATGCCTTGCTTTCTAAACCTGAAGAATTATAAAGTATATCTGCCTTCAGGAGCTCGCTGTAAAATTAACATATTTTGATACCTTCTATAGAGCAAAATTTTATCCACCCTTTTGTGCTAGTAATTTATTTGTATACTGTTAAGACTAGGTTAGCATGTACTGAGAAGGCATCAGACTGTTCTAACTCATGTGGATTCATTCAGGTACTTTGAGCTATCTTGAGACAGTATGATTTCACATGTGGCAGTGTGGACACATATGCCTGACTAGAGTGCAATTTAATTCTTTTTGACAAAAATCTTGTTTCACTTAGATTGTAGTTTAACGGTCTTTTGTTCTTAAATCCACTTGAAATCTGTACTTCAGTTTATGGTTCTCCCTTAGGAAAAATCTTTTTCCCCTTTTACTTTTCATCCTTTTGTTTCTGTCCTCTGTTGTTGCCTTTCCTTTACCTTCTGAATTCCTTTCTTTCCTTTCCTGTAGGCACCGATGTTCTTTACATTGGCCCTCTGAAAGGTGAGCTTTGACAATTAAACACCAAAGCATTGGTCTGTCTGCTTCAGCTATATCCTTATTTCCTAATCCCCTTGAACAGACTTTTCCACCAGAATTTCTGCCAACTTAATTGTATTCGTTATGGCTTTGTTAGTATGTGCTCTAATGTTACACATATGGAGTTTCACGTGTTTTCAAGGCAGGTAACATAAAGTACTAAGCTTCGCTTCCAGACTGAAGCTTGTTTCGCAGTGTGCTGTATATCATAGCCTATGTTGTCATTGAAAACCAAGATCCTGTTCTTTATACTTACTCTTTTTCGTGTTACTTACTAGGAAGTATATATTCAAGCCCAGGACTCTATAGTAAAACAATGACCCCCACTTACAATGCTCATGATGGAAGCCCCTTGTCACCAACTTCTGCTTGGTTTGGTGACAGTGCTTTGTCAGAAGGCAATCCTGGCATCCTTGCTGTCAGCCAGCCAATCACATCACCAGAAATCTTGGCAAAAATGTTCAAGCCTCAAGCTCTTCTTGACAAAGCAAAAATCAATCAGGGGTAAGTTTGAGTACAGATAAAATGGAAGCATTTCTTTATCTACCTAGACGTAGAACATTGTATTAATTCTGCTTTGCTTTGTTCCACTCCTCTAACGGATTTGTTCAGGTGGCTTGATTCCTCAAGATCTCTTATGGAACAAGATGTGAAGGAAAATGAGGCCCTGCTGCTCCGATTCAAGTACTACAGCTTTTTTGATTTGAATCCAAAGGTACCAGGGGCTTAAAGGGGTTTTTTTTCCTTTTCATTTGGATGTTTTTTGGAAGTAAGGAATTGTTTGTTTATAGCAAGTCTTGAATGCCATAAAACCCAGACCTTTAGGCAAAGGCATTTGTATTTCAGTTAAGTCTATTTTAATAACTTGGAAGCATTTTTGAAGCATTTTCTTTTTGTTAAGATAATGCAATTTTTGGCTGATGGGATAAAGTTTGGTACCTCCTTCAACTATTCTATAAGGAAAAGTTTTCTGAAAGTTTACTTTTTCTGTTACTTTTATGTCACTAATTACATACCAAAAGATTTTCCTTCGAGGTGACATTCTATTGTGTCACATTTTTTAGATCTGCATTTCGTGTTCAATAACCAAACATCATTATTTGTTTTACTATAATTAATATCACATGTGTTACTGTCGTACTCTGCTTTTCTGGTAAGATTTAGCTTGGCTATGAAGACCTGGATTTTCTTCCCCTAGAAAACAATTGGCACAGAGGACTGGACCCTTCCCAGAATCCTGAGGAAGAACCTTTCTTGGCCACATGTCATCCTTGTCACCTAGATGGCAGTCTGGATCTCATTTGTGATACTTACCTGTTGCTACATGCTCAGCTAATTCCTTTCCATTTCTTTTTTTTTATGTATTTAGTACAAGGTTTCACTACACAGGTCAGACTCATAGCGATCCTCCTGTTTTCAGCCTCCCAAGAGCTGGGATTACAGGTGTGCGCCACTATGCCCAGTCTCAAACACTGTCTCAGTGCGCCCCAAGGACAGGACCACAAGGCATTCTGGGGACCAAACCCCTGTCCCTGCATCTGCCTAGCGGGCGCCTTAATCCACTGAGCTATCTGGCCAGCCCTCAGCTAATTCCTTATATAATAATAAAATAAGAAGCCATGTATTCCAGTACCTACATTAGTAAAGCCAAAGCTATTTGGGAATAGTTACGTGGAATAAGGATTACATTTACCTTTTTGAGACAAGTTTTACTATACAGTTCAGGCTAACTTGAACTCACTTTGAAGGTCAAGCTGACTTTGAAATCAAAGCTCCTGCTTAACCCTCCCACGTGCTGGGATTATAGGTGTGTGCCATCACATCCTGCCATAAGGGTTACATTTTTAAGGTAGCATTGTTAAATGTTACTATTATTATTAATATAATTAAATGGGTAGCTCAGTAACATTTATTACAAGAATATATGTCCCATCGTTTTGAATTTTGAGATGCTGGCCGTAGGATGGAGGGCCTCGTGCATTCCAGGCCACTGAGCCAGACCCTTACCCTCAGGGGCTGGTCCTAACACTATAATACTGAGTGATTACCCTCTTGTCATTTTTATGGGAAAGTAAATGTAGTTCTGTGTAGGTATATCTAACCCTGCTTTCTTAGATGTACTTGATAGTGAATAAAGATCTTAGAAAAATAATGTATTCAGTTTGTCTTGTTAAACTTTCAACTAATGTTCAGACTACTAAAGGTAATAAATATATTATAAAAGAAATGTTTCTTTTGCTTTGTAGTATGATGCAATCAGAATCAATCAGCTTTATGAGCAGGCCAAATGGGCCATTCTCCTGGAAGAGATTGAGTGCACAGAAGAAGAAATGATGATGTTCGCGGCCTTGCAGGTAGGTGAAGGAAAGGGGCGTGCTGGGGGAAGGGAGTAGGCTTGCTTTGAAATAGTAAATGGGCGTGGCAATTCCAGTAGCTTTGGGCAGTATTCTTTTTTGTTATGTAAAAAGTGAATAAACACTTAGAAAAGCAAAATAAATACATAAATTTAGTTTGTCTTATTTAGAGGCTTAATGGTATATATGGTTACTCTTCTGCATTTTATGAGAAAATGTTATCTTAAACCCAAATTGTTTTAGCTTATTTACTCGGTTTTCTTTTGGAAATAAAATATTAAAAACAAATTAGATGTAGATTTCTGTTACAACTGATGAACCTAAATAACACATTAGGGGCCGGCAAGATGGCTCAGCAGTCTAAAGCGCCTGCTTAGGCAACCTCAGGGACCGCGGTTGGATCCCCAGCACCACATGCTGTGCCAGCCCCACCCCCAGGGCAAGCTGAGCTGGCCGTAATAACAATTTTAAAATTTTTTTTTAAAAAATTTAATTTTTTTAAATTTAAAGATAAATTTAAATTTAATTTTAAATTAAAAGATAAATACTGCAGTCCACACTTCCTTTGGCCATGTGACGGTGGGCGTCTGGTTTCATCCAGAGTCTTGGTAGAGTTGATATTGTTAAGATAGAAATGGAGAAAGCAAGGCTTATAACCAGCTTGAAGAGCTCTCATTATAAAAATGATTTTATTTTTTCCTTAGATGCAAGTACTCCATCTTCCAAATGTGTTCACGCACCAGAAAAATAGTCAGTTAAAACTCAGAGTTGCTCTTAAAAAGTAAAGCAACTAATTTCAGTTGCATGATGAAAGGAGGTTGTCAAAAAGAAGCCCAGATAAGGAAATCCTTGTGACAGGTGGATCAGTCTGTTACTCTTGGAGACAAGATCAATTGGCTGGGTAGAAGTCATTTCCATTTCCAGGTTGATTCAGACTGTGTGAAGTTTTCTTGAGTTAAACCCTGGAGCAGTCCGCTGGGGCCCCGCCCTGGTCCCACTGCTGTACCTGCACCCTTCTGGCTGCCGGCCGCTCGAGGGCTGCCGTGTAGGTGTGTCCTCATCAGTCTCTGTGACTGCGAATGCGCGCTGACTTGGGAGTGGAAGAAGCGAAGCTTCAGCTTTCTCCGAAAGCTGTAACGGTCATAACTTGCTGGGTAGGGGTAGTGAAAGGCAGTTTGTCTCATTTTGTGCTCCTGAGTGACAGCGACGAAAGGCGGCCAGTGTTAATTCATTTGTGCAGAAGGCTCTGTGCACTCTGCACATTCATTCCATATGCATCTGTACCAGGCCCCTTGGTACAGACTGAAAAGGCATCCCCGTTTAGGAAAGCCAAGCACGGAGCTGTTCACTCTCTCAAGGCCTGGGGTCCTGCGTACTGTGATTCCTCTGTGTATGTCTACAGGACGTTTTGTTTGGTTTTGTTTTTGAGACGGTGTCTAGCTATATAGTTCAGGCTGGCCTTCCTGTAGTCCAAGGTGCTCTCAAATTTACAGTGGTCTCCTGCCTCAGCCTCCTGAGTGCTGGGATTACAAGTGTGCACCACCGTTCCTCGCCAGGACATGGATATTGGTTAACAGGTTTATGATATTAGTAACAGTTGCCATGGCCTTAATTTTTTCAGATTAGGTAATAAAAGCATTCATGTTGGTAATATTGATGCATGTCATAATATGTTAAAGTTTGCAGTTATACCCACCATTTCAATAAAGTCATTTTTGGTTTCAGTATCATATCAATAAGCTGTCAATCATGACATCAGAGAATCACCTAAACAATAGTGACAAAGACGTTGACGAGGTCGATGCTGCCCTTTCAGACCTGGAGATTACTTTGGAAGGGGGTAAAACATCAACAATTCTGGTAGGGTGAATATTTACACTTACGCTTGCCTCTTTGTGGGTTTCAGTGAGTAGAAAGCGTTTGGAGAATAGAAAGAAATACCGCCCTAAACAAAAGAGTATAGATTTTTCAAGAATTTTAGGGAAGTTTCGTGTTGGTGGTGCTAGGTAGAACCCAGGGGCTCACACGTGTGCTGTGCTGCTGAGCCCAGCCCAGCCCCAGGAAGTCTTCAAAAGCAGTCTGTGCGTGGCCCACCTAGAGGTGGGTCGTCAGGTACTCTGCACATTCTTTACAAGTGGTGGGGAATATTTGTGCAGAAGAAAACTTCCATCTCAAGTCATGGTAAAAATGCATTCACAGATCTGCTTTATTGGAATATTACAAAGAGGGAAATAAATGTTACAGTAGCTTTTAAAGGCATTTTTAAAGCTAAAGAATTAGGTGATGCTAGAAAAACACTTTTTTTCAGGGCTGTTATGATTCACAAATTTCTACAGGCAACCATAAACAATTGTAGCTTTACTCGGAAGAAATATATCCTTCTGGGTTAAGTTGTCATCTGGTTCACGTTCTTACTGTCCATGCTGTGTGGAAGTGCCTGTGTAACAGAGACCAGTGTGTGGTCCATATTGCCATATAACATGGTTGTATCTTTTAATTCTTTATAGTATGTATTCTGTTTAATTATGTTCATTAAATAAGCTAATTCTTGATACTGACATCAAACATTAGGAGGAATTTTTTTAAAATACAAAAAATGTGGTTTACCTCTCTCCCTAGGGTGACATTACATCCATTCCTGAACTTGCTGACTATATTAAAGTTTTCAAGTAAGTGCAAAAGGAGGTGGGTTCCAGATATTAATATATAAAGTGTGCATGTTACAGTAGTTCACATTATTTAACTTTATAGTAAGTTGGACGAGTAGATATATTTATAAAAAGATTAGCCAGTTAGATAAACAAGAAACTATGAGAGAAAATGGCCATGTTTACCAGTTAAAATAACAGTAGTCATTACTTTATCTGATAAGCATTCTTTAAAAAAAGAAAATTGTGGGACCTGGACTGCTTCACAGACGCCAGAACATAGCAGTGTGGTGACACAGCCTGGGGCCTCGGCTGAGCAGCACAGGGTGACCTGCTGCTGCCCAGGCAGCGTCCTAGTTTAGAGCTCGGAACTGTGTTCCTTTGCTCATGGAACATTTTTTTAAGGTCCCAGTCTAACCATCCAGCCAGACTCTTAAAACAGAACCCTGTGTGTTCCACAGAATCAGGAAAACTGGGCATTAAGAGACAAGGGGGAAAAGCAACGCAGAATATACTTTTATCTCCTATATAAAACTTATAGTACAACCAGTTACTTTAGCTGAACGTAAACCAGCTCAAAATGCATAACGTTTCTAAGGTCAGAGCAAGATTTCAAATGCCTGCCTAGTTTCCCCCTTTATACACCTGTTAAATACCTGTGCCTTCATGGCTGTTCCAGCCTCTTCTGTGTTTGACACTGAAGGAGCAAGTGTCACTTTAGGAGCGAGGCCCTGAGAGCGCTGCCCTTCCTTCGCGTCCAGGCTTGCTGGCTGCACTTGATGCTTCTCCTAGCAGTGGCAGAGGCCGCTCTGCACTCTCGTGGAGTCTGGAGATCAGCTGTGGATGGCGACTCTACCTTTCATGTTCTAACCTTTCCACTGAGCTTAGTGACACGATGGCTTTGAGAAGTGTAGGTTCCTCACCCTCCTCTACTGACTCAAGGTTGTGGGGTAGTCCCAGTCCCCTGAGAAACTAGCACACATCCAGAACTCACAGGTTGCCTGAAAGACACCACAGAAATTGTTTCTGCGTGTGGAAAACTTGGCCTCAGACGTCTGTGTCTCACACTTGAGCAGTAAGTTACAGCACTGAGAGTTACTCAATGTGTTTTTTCCTCTTAATTGTGTTTGCTACTTAGGCCCAAAAAGCTGACTTTAAAAGGCTACAAGCAGTATTGGTGTACTTTCAAAGACACATCTATTTCCTGCTATAAGAGCAAAGAAGAGTCCGGAGGCACCCCTGCGCACCAGATGAACATGCGAGGTGAGGAGGCGGTGACCCGGGAAGTCTGTCCGCCTGACAGGAGGTGACCATCACGGGGCTGGGGCAGAGGTGGGGGGTGCATTTCTTTCTTCTTGGGGTACTTTTCTTGATGTTTAGATGTTTTTGAAGCCTTTTCTGTTATGAACATTCAGTTCCTTATCAATAATTTGTTATGAAAAAAATAATAATTTGTTATGATTTCTGTGCACAGCCTGACTTAAAATACATTCTGTTCTCACTTTTCAAGTTAGTCTTCTGTCTGCAGCATCAAGGACACTTAGGTTTTCCTCGTTCTGTAATTTGACTGAAACTTTTCAACAGCTCAGATAAGTTTCTTGGTTCTCTGCCGTTACTTGTAACTTGCAGCTTCTTTGCCTGTGGGGGACCAGCTCGCGGCTACTCAGTTTAGAGCGTAGGTGTGTCTTCTGTCCTGTCCTTCCTGCCACTATCTCATTCCTGACCTTTCTGCCATACGGCCGAGAGCTGAGGCCCTGGAGGAAGCAGTGAATGTAATCTGCGTCTCATTCCAGCTCTCTGAAGTCCTCTCAAAGCCATGCTTTTCTTGTTTACTTTCTAGGCGCCCTAGACTAGAACCCAAGTGGTCAGGGTTCTGCTGTGCCTGCAGACAAGCCCTATAGTTGTGGAAAAATAGCCTATCTGGGCCTCAGTAGCTTCTTCAGAACAATGAGTTTTGGACCGTCATTGAGCTCCTTTAGAGACCTGAAATACATAGTTTCAGAAGTTCAGTCCAACCTCTCAGGGTCTCTGGTTTTGTGTTTTGGCATGTGATCTCCTCCCAGGCACCCTCGCTACCATGACATCATTAGCCAGGAGGACCACACCCCAGCATAGCTGACAGTGAGGCAAGCCCTCAGATCTCCGTGGTTACGAGCTAAACAAACCTTCCTTTATGAAGTTAAAAAAAAGTTCAGTTCCAGTAGTACTCTTTGAACTTCTGTGCTTCAAGCTGTCAGACATGGACAGCCCAAAGAAGGGCAATCCTGTCCACAGTATACTTAGAACTCCAGTGTAGAAGACAGAGGTTACAGTTGGGCCTGGGACACCATGTCGCTCAGGGTAGAATATTCACAGAGATGGCCCTGGATCTAATCCTCAGCACTGCAGAAAATAATTGTTACAATTTGAGTAATAAATTAGACTTCAGAAAGTAAGTAAAAGGAGCCAGGAGGTAAGAGTACTGCTGAACTTCAGTGAGGGTGGAAAGACTTCCCGGGAGAAAGGATATCTGAGCTAAAATCTGAAGAAGACTGAGGAGAGCGCTTATTGTGGACGTACCCAGGCATGCAGGAGGTCTCCAGCAACACACACACGTACACACACACAACATAGGAGTTGGTAAAGGGGCTTCTAGGCAGAAAATACTGTGCACAAACGCCTACAGGAGAGATTTAGTGACTGCAGTGGGTTCATGATGTTAGGACGCAGAGCTGCTTCCTTAAACTTGAGTCTGAGTCCTGCTAACATGACAGAATTAGACGATTAAAGATGGAAGTTTGTCTTGGGCAAGGGAGGACCTTGGGCCTGCTAAGCAGGAGCGCTGCTGAGCCACACCCTGAGCTCTAAAGTTGTGTTTTTTTGAGCTGACAGCTGTAAATGTTCACTGAAAGATTATAACACAGAAATGACTGGATACATATTTAGGTCAACCGTGGGATGAGGGAGTAATTTTAGGACAATGATAGTGATCCAAATTGAGGTCATTGAAAGCTGGGTGTCACTCTGGTAGATCCCTGGTCCACACACACAAGGCCCTGGGTTCGTCCCCGGCCTCAAGCTTGTGCGTGCATGTGTGTGTACACACAGACACGCAAGATTGATATGGAAGCAAGGATGAGGAGGGGGCAAAGGCCGTAAGTGCTGAGGGCAGTCAGTCAACGAGATTTATTGGAGGAGGCTGCGGAAGACACTCTGGCTTCAGTAATCAGGTAGGTAAAGTGATAGGTTGACATACAGAGAAAAAATCGGTTTCAGTCAGAGATGAGTTTAATTTGGGCATATTTTAAATTTATGGGGTGCTTGTTTGGAACCTGAGTAGGCCATCAGAATAGGTCTACATGCTACAGGTATCAGTGTAATTGCAGTTAGAATCAATGTTAATCTGAAAAGGAACAGGTAAGGTAGAACCCTACAGAGCACCCAGGTGTAAGGGACAAGGCAAGAAGAGGAGCTTGCTTAAAGCACAAGCGCTAACCACAGTGAAATGCCTGGAAAACGCATGGAAATGAGATACAGTGGAAGCTGGGTTGAAGGGAGAGGCGGAAAACATGCCTCGGGGCAGCGGTCACAGAATAGTCTCTGAAGGAATTGGAAGCCAGGAGTTCCAGTTCATGTCGCAGAGGTCTACCTCTGCACTGGGGTCTGACCAACCTGGAGGCGGCTTGGGGTGAAGACATAGAGTCCACCACGCACTGTGACTGCCTTCTTAATTTTTTCTGGACTTTAAACAGGACCTGATTATTGCAGGATCGTGTGCTCCAAATCTGCTTGAATAGCCAGTGGTAGTTGAGTAAAAGATAGTGCGTCTTCACACATCTGTGTTGTAACTTTGCTGCTTAAACAGTTGTCATACAATTTTCATTGGTAAAGCTTCTATAAAAGAACTTACTAAACCAAGGTACTTACATGGAGTATTTCCAGGGATAAAAATCCTGCAAGTTCACACAGGGGTTGCTTCTAGAGAGAAGAGAGAACATGCCTGTTACCTGTTATGTAACTTATCTAATGCCTTCAGTAGAGTGATGTGTGGGAGGAACAGGCGACAATTTTAAGATTTACTTTTCCTGAGTGTACTGTTGCCTCATGCTTTAGACTCTGCCAAGAAACCTTGCTCCAGCACAAAGAATAAGGTAGCAAGCATCCAAGACGATCCTGGGCGTGAACTTAATGACGCCCAGACTGTGTGCAGACCTTAGGGAGCTCACGCCTGGAGCAGCGGCCCCCACCCCAACACTGCAGATTGTTTGGATGTGTACAGCTAATGAAGGTGTGTCCTCTCCAGAGACTTGCTGTAAAATGTCACTCCCGTAACAGCGATTCAACAACGCCCACATATGTGGGTGTGTGTTACCTTCTGTAGGAGCTGCATTTCTCAAATGTTGTAGCAAAATTCAGCATGTTAAAACCCCACAAAATCATTGACTTGGGATTTATTTCTCTCTTTCTTTCTTTCTTTCAATTTATTTATTTGTTACAGGGTCTTGCTTCTCCAGCACTGGGATTGCAGTCGTGTAGCACCATGCCCAGTTTCAGGGCCGGCCTGGCAAGCAGTACCAGTGATTGAACATGGATTCTTACACTTGCCAGACAGGCATTTAGACCCACTGAGTTATCTCCCCTAGCTTGAGATTTCTTAAATTTAAATACATTAGTAAATAATTTTTTTATTACAGGATGCGAAGTTACCCCAGATGTAAACATTTCAGGCCAAAAGTTCAACATTAAGCTCCTGATTCCAGTTGCAGAGGGCATGAATGAAATCTGGCTTCGCTGTGACAATGTAAGTTTTCCAGCTAAAAGTAAACCCCATTTTTCTGTTCTAAGCCAGTGGACCAGCCATCGTTGAAACTCACCCCTGCAGCCCCTCCTCCATGACCGCGGCAGCCCAGGCAACTTCACACCTCCATGTTTGCTTTCACTAGGAAAAGCAGTACGCGCACTGGATGGCGGCCTGCAGGTTGGCCTCCAAGGGCAAGACCATGGCGGACAGCTCCTACAGCCTCGAAGTGCAGAATATTCTGTCCTTTCTGAAGATGCAGCACTTAAATCCAGATCCTCAGTTAGTACCAGAACAGATCACAACTGATATAAATCCTGAATGTTTGGTGTCTCCTCGGTACCTAAAAAAATATAAGAGCAAGCAGGTATTTCATCACTTCTCAGTTGCTGCTTTGTGCTGATTTGTTTGATTCTCTGTATATCTTTTAAATTTTGTTTCCTCTGTTAAAAGTTCTAATTTCGTATCAGCTGGTTAGAGTGTAAGTTAGGAAATATATGGATGTTAGCTTGGTTATTTAAAAATCCTTATCTTACTAAGAGAGATAAGAGGGAGGAATAGTTGAAGGTGCATTTATCCTAGACCGGATGGTCTTTTACATATTTCCGGAACTTGACAGTGGTCTTAATGCTTTGTGTTCCTTAGTTCATTCAGTTTTATTCCTTATACAATTAAGCAACTGTGATACCAAGTACAGTCTGTATTTTCCAGCATAATTTTGAATACCCATTCTTGCTTGAAATTGATTTTTCTGGCTTTGAAAATAATTTTCATAAAGGGAGAAACAGTCTATACTCCTCCAAATATTAATGGTTAGAACCTAAGCAAGATTTTGTGCAGCATTCCAAAGTCAGGCAAATTTTAATTGAAACTCACTGCTTTTGGTGTTTACTTGATTTAGAATTCCTTTTCTGGCAATTCGCACCATAAAAGGTTTGCTATGTAGGAGAATAGGCCCTCAGGACAGCATGAAGGCTCCTGCGCAGGGGAATTTGACTTGGGATAGCCCCGTATTCTCTCCTCCCAATGTCTCGCCATAAAAGGAAGTAACTTCAGCGTGGGCAGGGGAGCGAGGAAGACCTAGAGTAAATATTTCATTTTTATCTGGTATTGTTTTTATCTTTGTTTAGGAGTACATACTTTTAAAATGTAAAGAAAGGCTCCAATTAAGTATACAGAACACTTAATTCCTTGACTTTAAATACAGTGTTTATTATGCATGTCTGACCTGCGTTAACTGGAAATGTTCAAAAAGTTTTAATCAGTCAGCGTGAGTCTTTACGTTTCAGAGGTCCTGTAAGCTACATGGAAACTGTTTATCTCACAGCCAGGATGTGGGAGTAGTGAGGAATGGAGGAAATGCTGGCCTGGGAGCTTTGTGGAATGCAGATTGTTCAATTAAAAAGGGAAAGTGAACAAGAAGTAATTGCATTTCTTATACTTGGTTTCTAAAAATTAGTTCACTTCCCTTCTAAGGCATTGCATAATTTCAGATCTTAGCAGTTTCATGGTTTGAATATCAGGTATCAGGAAGTAATTTCTGTCCCTGAGTTCCCAGCTGTCAGGAGAGGCTCCCTTGAGAATGAAG
>PVKN010014859.1:0-18841 GCA_004027915.1 Capromys pilorides
CAAGTAATTTCACTAATGAGTATATGTTCAAGATACATCCATTTATAAATGAAGTCTTCTAGTTTATCATTCCTTATAACTGAGTAATATTCCATTGTATAAAAATACCACATCTTTTTCAACCATTCTTCAGATGATGGGTATTTTGGTTGTTTCCAAGATTTGGCTACCACAAATTGTGCTGCTATGAACATAGGTGCACAGATATCACTGTGGTATGTTTTCAGTTCTTCTGGAAAAATTCCCAGTAGGGGGATAGCTGGATTGAATGGGATTTCTAGTTTTAGTTTTTAAAGGAGTCTCCACACTGCTTTCCATAATGGTTGCACCAGTCTGCATTCCCACCAGCAGTGGAGAAGGTGGAACCCTAGAATTTATATACTCTCACCAATCCTCTTGCTTCAGCCTTCCAAGTGCTGGGGTTATAGGCATGCTCCACCACGCCCAGCCCTCTTACTTATTTATCAATTGATGATTTACTGTATTTTTTTTTTTTTTTAGTGGAATTACTTGACAGGCAGGCATTTGTGCCATGGAACTATCTGCCTAGCCCCGACAATTTACTGGTTGGAAGAGCTTTCCCCTTACCTTTTCATATATGAATGTGTGGATGGACAAATGGATGTGTGGATATTAGTATGAATTCATACATTTTTATTTTATTCATGGGTTATATTTCTTTCTTTCTTTTCTTTTTTTTTTTTTTTGGTCTTTTTGAGACAGTGTCTCGCTACTTAGTTCAGGCTGGCCTTGAGCTCACTTTTGTAGCCCAGGATGGTCTCGAACTCACACTGATCCTCCTGCCTCAGCCTTCCAAGTGCTGGGATTACAGGCATGTGCCACCACGCCTGGCTCATGGGTTATATTTCGTTACTACTGTCATCTATTTTATTGCACAAATTATCACAAATTTGGCTGGTGATTCTGGTAAATAATTTTGCCTTGGGTTCCTTCTAAGTCAGCCTTCGGTGCTGGGATTAACAGCAGGCACCACTCTACCTGGCTAGAATTGGAATTTTAAACCTGGAAAACTTTAGATGCCATTTTGTTTTGTCTTGTTCTTTTTATTTTTCAAATGAGGATCTAACCACAGAAAGCTTAAAGCCTATCCCTGAAGTTATATGGCTTCTTAGAGGCAGGCCTGAGCTGTCCCCAGGTACTGGTGCTTAGTCTTGCTCTTCTGAGGACATTCCCAGCCACTTTCCTGCCGTCTTGGCCCTTTCTATCCAGTGCAGAGTCTCAGGAATGGAAGGTTCCAGTGTTTCCTTCCAAGAGTTCCAGATGGTTCTTGGGCATTTCCCCTGAACTCTCCACCTCAACAATGGAAGAAGTGGGTCCTTAGAATCTTTAGCTTGTCTCTCTCTGTGTCATGCACTTTCCATGGCCTTATGGTTGGGAAGAAGTGAGTTAGAAATAACTCACCTTGAGCCTCCTTGTAGTTCATAGCTGGTTTCTCTGCGACCTTGGGGTAGACACCTGTGTTCTGCTTGCTCAGCATCCCTCCACAGAGGTGGGGCCGAGTGAGAGGCTCTAGGTCACAGGCAGGGTGTCCCGACCAGTCTACCTCTCTCTGCACCCTGGCTCATGCTATACAGTATGGATGTTTTTTGTCTGCTATATTCTCCCCACATTACCCTCTGGCTGCCCCACCAGATGCCCAAAACCATGAACCTGGTGATCTTGGGAAACCTCTCAAACTTTAAACCAGGAAAACTCTCTTCTCCTTTCTCAGTAATCATGGCAGGTGCTCTGTTAGTGACAGAACACTGGCCAGTGCACCCTGTGACCTGGAGGGGCTGAGGAGTCCTGGCCCATGCAGCCACCAAGGTCGTAAATTTAGACAGAGGCATGTGACCTAGGCCGCCCATGTCAGTCATTGCTGGCATGTGTGCAGAAACTATTAGGAAAGAGGTGCTTTCTTATCTTGGAATAGCTAGATGCAAGAAATCAAGCAACGTGGGATTTCTGGGGCCATTTTGCTACCCTGTCGGAGTCAGTGGAAAGATAGAAAGCCAATGCAGAGAGAACACAGGGACAGGGCGAGAAGTGGTAGACTTTAGGTAAACCCTTAGCCCGTGAAACCCTGGGCATGTTTAGTTCTGAGAGCCCCATAAGTCAGTGTTTTGCTGGTGTGAGTTAGGTTTTGGTTACCTGCACCAAAGAGAATCCTGACCAGTGGCACTTTCTTTACTCTCAGGCTCCACTTTCTAGAACCTCAAAGTCTCCAGGGGGCAAAGGGACCCCAGGCTATTGTCCCTGTGCCTCTCCTGTCAGCTGCTCCTGCAGGGACCCTGCCCCCAGTTCTAGGATGCTAGCCCTGTCTACCAGTTTCCTCCTGGTCTCCTCGTCCTTCTTTGTTCTAGAGTTTCTAGTGCAAACTTGTGTGTGTGCATGCACGTGCGTGTGTGCATGTGTTCTCTTTCCCATCCCCTTGCAGGGTTGTTGTAAATGAGAAGGTGTAGGCAGTGCTCAGCCTGATGCCTGGCACAGACAGCCCGTCCTCTCTGCCTTCCCCTTCCTGCTTCCCAGTGCAGCTTGTGATTTAATGATCTGTGATATATTCCAATGTTCAATGTCCTGGATAAATAATAGGGAGTTAGGCTGCAGTGCCAGAAATGTGCACTAGTTTTAATTAATTTTATCTGTTTAGAGGGGAATATCTCAAAGTCATTGAATAAATCTCTGTCGCACAGGCTTATGCAAATCAGTATTTGTCTTTTGAGCTGACAGCCATAGTCTTGTCTGGTTCCACAACGCGGCAGTGGAGGCCAAATGTGCCGTGTTTTCTCCAGTGACGGCTGCCAGCTCCTGAATGTCAGGCTGGGTGAGGCACTTCACACAGGGCGGGGAGGGCTGAGTGCAGGAAGCATCTACAAGCCTGTTTTAATCCATTTTCTTTATCTTTAGAACACATTTTATTCTTTAGAAAGTTATAAAAATTCATACTTACCAGTCAATGTAGAATGTACAAAAATTAATTTTCCTACCCATTCCAATCCCACTCCAGGAAATAAACAATGTAAGTAGATTTGTTTGTATCTTTCCGGTGGGAGGGTTGGAGGCAGGGCCTGCTCACTGAGCCCTATCCTCAGGCTTTCTGCGTATGTGGTTAGGTCTAAGACCTTCCCTGGGCTGCACTGCCTTCCATTGCCTGGGTGTACCATGATCTACTTAAATGATCCATCAGTGGGTTTGTAAGTCATAGCTTTTTGCTATTTATTGCATGTGATATTGAGTAAAAAACCTCTGTAAATATATTTATTTATATTCAAAGAGATATTTGGTTATGCTCCTCTTGACCTACGTGTGTGTGTGTGTGTGTGTGTGTGTGTGTGTGTGTGTGTGATACTTACTACACTGGCCTTTCCTGTCTGTCAGGCTGTCCATCACTTAAGAAAGCACCTCTTATCTCCCTTTCCAGGGAATGTTTTCAGCATTCCCCCAGGGATCACAGACCCAGATACAAGACCAGCCCTGCTCCAGACCCGTCCTGAGCACTGGTTCTTCCTCTAGCCCAAGCCGCTCCCTGCCTGGGGCCCCGTAGGCACAGCATTCCTCCACAGGTGTCTGAGTGAAAAGCTTGTGAAGGCCTGCTGACCAAGATACTGGCTCTCTGCTCTCCAGGGTGTGACTGTGCCACTGAATGCCTCCACAGGGGGGTGTGCATTGTAATTGCTTACCTAGCCTGAAATACAATCGTCAATCCAGTGGCAGAAGTGATTGATCCCTTGGATGTGCATCATGTGGGAAAACCAAATGGAAGGGATAATTGAAAACTCACAGACATCCCCAAATCTGAAACTCGGAGATAATCCTCAATCCTCAACTTTTTTTTTTTTTTTTCCTTGAGACAGGGTCTCCCTATGTAATTTAGGCTGGCCTTGTATTCCCAGTGATCCTTTTGCCTCTGCCTTCCCAGTGTTGGGGTAACAGGTGTGCCCCCCTGTGTTTGACTCAGACCTTAGCATCATAGCTAATAGGTTCAGGAACCTTACCCTTTTTTTTTTCTTCCTTTTCCATGTGTGTGTTTGTGTGTATGTGTGTGGGGTGTGTGTGCGTGCTGTATGCTGAACTGTCTCTCCTGCCCTTTTTTTTGAGATAAGTTCTTGTTAAGTCTCTAAACTGCCCAGGTTGGACTAGAACTTGCTAGTCCCCTGTCTCAGGGTCCCAGAGCGCTGCTGTGATTAGGGGAGTACATTGCCACACTCATCTCCATTGAGGCTTTTTTCCATTTACCTCTTCTTCAGAACTGCTAAGAACTGATTCCCTAGTTTTTCATCTTGTGGGGCAGGCGAAATGGACCAGTGACACAGGCTCCAGCAAGGTGGCAGGAGGCAGAGCCAGGAATGCCACATGAGACACCTGCTGGTGCCTCCTTAGAAACTCTGAATCACAAGGTGTCACCGAGGCTGCCCTGACCTGGCTGAGGATCAACAGAGCCTTGAGAGCTGCTGTCTGGGCAGGCGGGTGAGGAGCCCAGTCCAGGAAGGAGGCCAAGCGAGTCTTGGTCAGTAGCTGTCTGGCCAGTGATGTCCCAGCTGTGCCCTTTGGATTATTGATCCCACCCGTCTTTGGGCCAGTACATCTGAGTTCCACTTGAGGGAGGCTAAGTGTGTTGGAGTTAGCAGAAGTGACATCATCACAGCCCTGCTGGGAAAGGGGACAGGAGCCGCTCTGAGCCATAGATCAGGACATCTGTGTCTGCACCTGGCTTGTGAGGAGCTGGCTCTGGACCGTGGGCCACAGTGACAGCTTTCTCTGCCATGGCTCCTCCCTCTCCAAAATAGGGGTGGGAATGCTGGATTCTAAGAATGTGGTCTCCGTGGTTCACAGTGCTGCTCCTTCAGGGGTTTGGCAGAAAGCGGGGCAGATGGCTGTCTCTGGACGGTGTTCAGAAATGTGGTGTGTGATGATCGGCACGAAGGAAGTGCGGTGCCCTTTAAAGGCAGCTCCCTGGTGTCGCGATCTCGCTCACGTTCCCATCCTGCTGTCATCCTGGCCATCGCTTGTGCACTGTCACACACACACCTCACTGGACTGACACACTCGATGACTCAGCCTGTGTGATCATGACACACAGGCTGACTCAGCAGGGTGCGCACACGGCCCAGCTTCGCCTGTGCCCAGGAGGCAGGCGCTCCCAGCCTTGGCCCAGAGAACATCTCAATGGGCGCCTGCAAGTGATTTACATTCCTGGCTCTTTGGAGCTGCCTGTTCTTTGTCTTTCTGTTCACTGTGCAGTCCGTGCCTTCCTTGCATTCTCTCCCTAGCTGGTTTTGGTTTTTTGTGCCTATGTACTGACCAGCAAACAAGAGCTCGGATCTCCTGCCCTGGCCTAGCTGAGTGTCAGCCTGCAGCATCCTGATGCTCCTGCGCGGAATGGCCAAGCAGTCCCCCACCCCCCAACCTCTGAGGTCAGTGCCACACGAACCAGCCCCCTGCACAGATGGGGTGAGTGCTGGTGCCTGAAAGGTGAGAGGTGGAAGTAGGGGCTCCTGGAAAAAAGATGCTGAGGTTAGCAGGAAGTGAGAAGGGTCGGTGTGGCGGGCCCCAGGCTGCAGACTGTGCTGCCTCAGTGTGGGAGCCAGGCTAGGTACATGTGAGTACTCACGTGCTGCTCACTTCAGACCTAACCCTGCCTCTAACGGGAGCATACAGCCAGTCCTGGTGCTGTGAGGGTGGGGCATATACCTTTCCTCTTGGGACTCCTCAGATGAGAGGGAAGGATCAGATGTTCAAGGGTGTGTCTCGTCAACTCTTCTTTCCATGCTGAAGATCCATTGCCTCCCGCACAGTAGGCAAGTGCTCAACCACTAGGCCTATATCCCAAGCCCTGGTCCCAACTGTTTATTTTTTTTTTTAGGGAAGGGTCTACAGAGTGTTCTGGGTCTCACTACTAGATCGGACACTGAGCTTCTTCTTGAAGCTATTAATAGCACTGTGGCTCTAAAGGGCCGGGGAGATAGCTCTGTGGCACAATTACCTGACTGGCAAGTGCAAGGTCATGAGTTTGAACCCTGGTCCTGCAAAACAAAGCAAAGCAAAACAAAACAAAACAAAAAAGAGAGAGAGAGAGAGAGAAAGAAGAAAAAGAGCACTGTGGCTCTAGGTGTGTCACTAACCAGATGAGACCCTACCTCCTGGGCTGTCAAATACTCTACGAGCCCCTTCCTGTCTACTCTGAAGATGTGATGGGGAGATCAGGTTAGCTCAGAGACAGGACTTTATGTGGACAAATGAACTGTCACACGCAAAGTAATGAGGATTCAGACAACAGCAAAGAGTGGCCGCCTGTGTTAGCTTTGTGTCTCTGGGGCCAAAATACCTGACTGAGACAGCTTGAAGGAGGGAGCAGCGGTCAGCTTGCTCCATTACTTCAAGCCTGGGGTGAGGCAGAAACACCATGTGGAAGGGCGGCACCGAGAAAAGCTGCTTCCCTGGCAGCAGCCAGGATGCAGAAGGGGCGAGAGAGGAAGGGCCTGGGACAGGCTGGGCCCCAGTGAGCTAACTTCTCCCAGGCTGACCTCCTTGTAGCTTCTTCAGCCGTGGGCTCTTGAGCACGACACTGCTCAGGGTAGGTCTGCAGATCCTCCAGAGAAAAGTGTAGACTCCTCTCCTGGGCACAGAGAAGTGGCTGCTGGATCTCCCAGCTCATCTAGGGACCCGCTGATTATAGCACTCGAGTCCCAGGCAGCTGGCCTGGTAGCTTTCTTCTGCAACAGCACTCTGGAGGGGCTGAGGCAGACTGGCTGCAAGTTGGAGCCCAGCCTGGGCACTGTCTCAAGATAAAAAAATGAAAAAATGGCTGGAGATATAGCTTAGTGAGAATATCCTGGGTCCAGTCCCCAGTGCCACCCTAATCCCCAACTTTCCTCAAACAAAAAAAATTTTTTTTTCCTCAAACAAAAATATAAAAAAATTGTTGTTGTTGCTTTTTTGATGCTGTGGTGCAAGGTCTCCTGTGTGTTAGGCAAGCAATCTACCACTGAGCTATACCACAACCCCTATAAGATGTTATTTGTACCCCTGTACTGGATATAGCTAATCCACGTTTTATGTAACAGTCAGTTACATAGCACTTGCTATGTGCCAGACATGGTTCTGTACATTTTTCTGCAATATTGATTCATTTCATTTTCCTAAGACCCAGGTGGGTAGGCAATCTCTTCCCCATTCTGTTATTGTTCAGGGTTCTTAAGAATGAACAGAGGAAGGTATCTAAGGGGTACAGTTTAGCTCCAGTAGTTGGTGTGTTCACTGCCTTGGTGATTGTCCTTTGGTGCTGGTGCTGGGCCCGCTGTGAGGTGGTCCTTCCAAGAATGATGTGGCATTCTTGGGCTTCCTCTAGCTTTCATGAGAGCAGCAGAAATTCCTGACCTATTGGTGATATGGAGACCTGAAACAGGCCAGAGGTTTGCCTGACAACTTTGTTTGGTCCCAGGTCCACTTCGTGACAAGTGGCCTTTGTTCTCACCATCCAAGTCTATCTCTTCTTGGGCTACTTGAGGAGCAATGTCCCCAGAGAACAGAGTGCACTGCCACTCTCTCTGAGTGCCACCCTCAGAGAGCCCCATGGAGCCATTGTTCCCTGGCTCCCCATTGGGCCTCTCTTGGCAAGGACCAGGCAACCTCTCTTATTTACCCATTAACAATTAAGCTCTAGGCATTTAACATATAAACACAGAAAACATCAGCATAATTACTGCAAAGATTTCAAAAGCTTTTTGGCAAAGAAGGGCCTGAATATTTACTTAACAAAAGAATTCCTTGCTTCAGTCTTAAGAAAGAATTCACAATAGGATTTAACAAGCCAGCTTCTCCAGTAAATTAAAAACATTCTTTTACTCATTCAAATATGATTTGTGTTTTTGAAAATGTGACTCACGCACAACTCTTCAAGAGAACTTCAAGAGCTCTGTTCCCACATAATCCTCCAATTTCTCTCACTTGTTGAGATAATTTGAGCAGAGGTGAATAATAAAAGAGTGGGGAGGAACTGACATTCCACAATTTGGAACTCTTTCCTCTGTTTTAGCCTTGTCTTCTCCAGATGAGTTTCCTGTATTATGCAAGAAGACTGTTTCAGAGTTATGACTCTGATAAGTATTTCTTCTGTGTGACTAGAGGGATTTAAATTGGTCTACTAGGGTTTAGGGACCTTGGGAGGGGAAGAGAAGAACAGGAGAAACCAATCTGGTGGGTTTATTGAGGGAAAAAAATGGATACTGAGTTGTTTGCTTGTTCATTTGATCACAGATTAATCATCTGTTAGAACTATAATACCCTACCACTGCCACATATATTAGTTACTTTTCCATTACTGAGACACAATAGCTAACCCCAGCAAATCAAACAAGGAGTTTAATTTGGTTCATGGTCACAGAGGTTCTAGTCCATGGTCAGTGGCTGTACAGCAGAATATTGTGGCAGAAGGAACACTACTCACCTCATGGCCTCTTCATGGGAAGCAGAATGCAGGGGAAAACAGGAAGGGACCAGGGAAAAAAGTTTAGTCCCCAAAGTAACACTTCCATGAGCTATCAGCACACACCAGAAGTGTGCTTTACTAATGCCCTAGGCATTTTTTTTTTTTAATGCATTTGGTTGTTATGGAGTCTCCCTATGCAGCTTGGGCTCATGGTGATCTTCCTGCTTTCAGCCTCCCCAGCACTGGGATTATTGGTGTGCCACTACACCCAGATTCTGGCCTGCTCAGCCTACCCTGGGGGCGGGGCTGTGTGGTTTGTAGTGCTGGGGATTGAAGCGGTCCCTGCACTTGCCTGTGCTTGCCTAAGCAGGCACTTTAGTCCACTGAGCTATCTTGCTGGCCCCGTAGGCATTTTTCAAGCTAATCAAATTGACAGTCAAGATTAAACATCACATCCGGACTACCCAGATAAACAAGGAAAGGGTACAGCCAGAAAAGGAGACAGTTAAGCTACGAAGTTCAGCAAGATTAAAAGTCAGGACAGAGACATCTAATTCTTCCTGGCCCAAGGTTGGTAGATGTTTGGACGAGGAGAGTGTTGGGGAAGCTTCCTGAAATGAGAGTTGAGTTTCAAAGGATAAGGAATTCTGCTACTACTTGTAAACATCTAACACCTCAGTTGTATTTTCTTTGTTGCTATTTTTATGCTAAGCATCTTCCATTTCAAATCACAAAATCTTTTTTTTTTGTTTTTTGTTTTTTTGGCAGGACCAGGGTTCGAACTCACAACCTTGCACTTGCCAGGCAGGCACTTGTGCCACGGAGCTATCTCCCGGCTCCCTCAAATCACATCTTTATAAGAACATCATAAGGAAAGTTGCTATGGTCAGATGTTCAGTGTTTCCTCAGTGGCCTGGTGTAAAAGCCTTGGTCCCTGGAGAGTGATGCTGGACCTGTCAGGACAGGGGACCTAGTGGAAGGTCTTGGTGCCTCCTCTATCTATTGCACTTCTCCCCATTATGACCCACTGTCCTTGCTAGAGGCTTGTGGCCAGGGACAGCAACACCTCACAGGAAGCCCTCTCTGGTAGTGAGGCCATTAAAATCAGTGCGTTTTAAAATCTGTTAATCACCTCATATCTTGTTCTAGTAAGGAGAAGCTGACTAAAAGAAACGCACCCTTGATAATCTTATTTTCTAGATAAGGAAATTAAAGCTCTCCACAATTAAGAGAAGTAACTTGGCAAAGTCCATATCTAGTGAGCTAGGAAGGAATCGATTTAATAGAAAGTGTCTTGCTCCTCAAAACTCTTCCTGGGGCAGGTGGAGGCTTTGTGCTGGGTGTTTCTTTTCTTTGTAATGGACTTCCACGCAAGTTAAAGGAAACCTAACTTGTTACATAAAGAAGTAATTGTTTTGATTATGAAGTATTTGAAATACCAAGAAAAATACAAAGAGTAGTGTAATGATGTTCCACGAATCTATTATTCATTTCCATTAAACTTCAATGTTTTGCTTTGCTTGGTTAGTTTTCTTAAAAGAAATTACTGATACAATTGAAATCCCCCTGTGTACTTTACCCTGAACACATCACTCTCCTTTCCCAGAAGCAGCAACTATCCTGAGTTTGTGTTTTTGTTTGTTTGTTGTTTTGTGGTTCTGGGGATTGAATCAGGGCTCAGCACAGGCAAGACAAGCCATCTACCTCTCAGCTATATTCCTGTCCCTTGGGCCGGCGAGATGGCTCAGTGGTCTAAAGTGACTGCTTAGGAAAGCTTATGCAACCACAGGGACTGTGGTTTGATCTCTGGCACCACATGCTGTGCCAGCCCTACCCCCAGGGCAGGCTGAGCCAGCCATAATATAAAATAAATAAATAAATAAATAAATAAATAAATAAATAAATAAATAAATTCCATCCCTCAATCACTAGCTCTAACTTTTTTTCTTTCTTTCAGAGACAATTCTGCAATGGTCATTCTTTAGCATGTCTTTTTTTTGGTGTGCTCCTATAGGAATTTCCAGAAAGTGCTTTGCAAGGGTGGAGGGTGGGCCTATTCTTAGCTTCATCTCATTAAATTCTACTCCAAGGAGGTTGGCCAATAGTGTGAGTGTCCTATTAATCTGTATCCTCCCAGTGTAGTACGTGGCTATTAACAAGCTTTGGGAGTACATGCCCTGATTATGATGGAAGTTGACCATCATTACAGTTTTTGTTTCTTCTGAGAATTTTTGATTTACTTTTGTCTACTGTGTCAGCTTTCTATTACTGTAACAAATATCTGAGACAAGTTAACTTTTAAGATACAAAGGCTTACTTTTGGCCTGCAAGTGTGGAGATTTCAGTCCCTGGTTGGTTGGCTGTGTTGCTTTTAGGCCTGTAGTGAGGCAGAAGGTTGAGGCAGGAGTAGGTGGTGGACCAGTTGTCCTTTCATGACTGAGACGTCAAAAGGGCAGAGCTAAGCCTGAGTCCTTTGATTCCCTTCAAAGACAGCTTGCAGCAACGGGAAACAGGGCCCTTCCTAGGCTCACTAGGTCTCTATCAACTTCCAGTACTACTGTCACCAGATTCTGGGGTTCTGAAGACTCCATGGGAGGTGTTTTCTAGGTCCTTTCTGAGCTAAACATAGAATCAGTCAAGATAAGTACAAAAGGTAGAGAGTGTTTATATTTAATAAAAATAGGAAAAGATATATGCTCTGCAGATTGTATAGGGCCAATTAAAAGTAGGAAAAGAAGTATACACCCTGCTGAGGGTAGACCACTGTGAAAGAGCACAGTGGCCAAGAGTTCCACGGGGTGACTTTTGTATTTCCCACTCCTCAAACTGAGCTCAAGGTGAGGCTGTCGTATCAAAAATCTGCTTGAGTTCTCCAGAGAAGAGCTGAAGCTAGCACTCTCTGATTGTCCTCAAGTGCCCAGCTTTGGGAACTGTTTCTGAAGTGGATCTCTGGTCTTGAGAGGTTACTCCATGTCTCAGTTACTCTTCTCTCATTGCTGGGACAAATATCTGACACCCAAAATGAAGGAAGGAAAGGTTTATTTAGCTGACAGTTACTGGAGGATTCAGTCTGTGCTCGGCTGGCTCCAAGGCAGAGAGGCATATGGCAGAGAGCAGCAGTTCACAGTGGCAGAACAGCCACAATGGCAAAAGAGAGAGTCTCTTATATTGCATTCAGGCTCTCTGCCCCAGGTTGGGTGTAGCATTTACACTCATAATCCCAGCAGTACTAAAACCCATAATCTCAGTGAATCACTCGTAATCCCAGTGGATCATGAGTTCATCTCAAACTCTAGAAGTCCCTGCCTCATGACTTCATGAGGCTTTGGGAGTACAACTAACACCCCACTTGCTCAGCCAGCTTGATCACACCCTAATCTGTTTCCTGGGGATCAGACCTTTAACATACAGGCTTTTGGGGTTCATTTCAGACCTCAGTGGTCTAACTCCCCTGCTTAGGCAAGCTTAGGCAACTGCAGGGACCACAGTTCGATCCCTGGCACCACATGCTGCGCCAGCCCAACCCCAGGGCAGGGTGAGCCAGCCATAACATAAAGTTTAAGAAAATAAAAACAGTTAAATACTGTTATGGTTTATGTCTAGTTGTCCCCCCCAAAGCCTCATGCAATCATGGGGCGGGGACTTCTAGAGTTTGAGACATGGGTCATGATCCACTAGGATTATGTGTTACAATTGGGTCCTCCCTGGAGCATGACCTGGGCCTGCCTAGGATATGACTGGCTCCTCCCTAGAGCGGGATCAGGGGCCCATCCTGGGATATGATTGGTTCCACCCTAGGGCACAATGGGCCCACATCAGAGTGACTGAGCACAAAGAGACTTTTTAAAGAGTTGTTACTCTCTGCTCTGGCGGTTGTTCTGCCGCCATGAACTGGATGCCCTCTGCCCTTTCCACTCAGCCTTGGGCCAGCCGAATATGGACTGAAACCTCCAGCAACTGTGAGCTAAATAAACCTTTCCTTCCTTCATTTTAAGTGTCGGGTATTTGTCCCAGCAACAAGTAAAAGTAACTAAGACAAATACTATTTGTGGTATTCCTTTTCCATTTTCTAGAAGGGTCTCATTATGTTGGTTGGGCCAACCTAGACCTCCTGGGTTCAAGTGATCATTGGCCTTAGTCTCCTGAGTAACTAGGACCAAGTTATACCTTTATTTTCTTTTAATGTCTGTGAGGCCTGTAGTAATAGATAGCTTTTTTTTTTTTTTTTTTTTTTTTTTTTGGTGGGACTGGGTTTCGAACTCGTGACCTTGCACTTGCCAGGCAGGAACTTATGCCACGGAGCTATCTCCTTAGCCCCCATCTTTTCTTTCTTTCTTTCTTTCTTTCTTTCTTTCTTTCTTTCTTTCTTTCTTTCTTCCTTCCTTCCTTCCTTCCTTCCTTCCTTCCTTCCTTCCTTCCTTCCTGTCTTTTTGAGGCAGGGTCTCCCTATACAGTTTAGGCTGGCCTTGTGCTCACTTCTGTAGCCTCGGCTGGTCTCGAACTTGTACTGAACCTCCTGCCTCAGCTTCCCAAGTGCTGCAATTACAGGTGTGTGTCACCACACTCGGCTTTCTTGTTTTTGTCTCCCATCTTTTCTTTCACTCCATTTTTTTTTTTTGCGGGATCAGGGTTCAAACTCACGACCTTGCACTTGCCCAGCAGGCACTTGTGCCATGGAGCTATTTCCCCAGCCCCTCTTTCACTCTAAGTATTGGTAGTTTCTGCCTTTCTATCTCTCCCTCCATTGGTAGCCTAGCTAGAGGTTTACAAATTCCATTGCAATTTTCAGAAGATTAGTTTTACTTTCATCAGTGTTTGGTATTATTATTATTATTATTTTTTGTGCAGGACCAGGGTTTGAACTCATGATCTTGCACTTGCCAGGTAGGAACTTGTGCCATGGAGCCATCTCTCCAGCCCCGGTATTATTCTTTTTCCTATATCTTTTTTTTTTCTTTTTGGTTCTGGAAATTGAGCTTGGAACCTCGCTCTTTCTGTGCAGACACTGCGTGCCTGAGCTGTAACCCCAGATAGTACTGTTCTTTTCATATTGGTGGTTTCTTACTTTCTGCTGGTATTTTTTTTTTTTTTTCCATTCAGCTGTGTTACGCCTTTCCATTTTTATTTCTTCTTTTGAGTTCCTACAGTAGGGAGACTATACAATATTTGCAAATGTAGGTCTGGTTTATTTTACTTATGAGTATATGTTGAAGATACATCCACTTATATACAAAGTTTTCTAGTTTATTATTCGTTATAGCTGAGTAATATTCCATTTTATGAAAATACCACATCTTTTTCAACTATTCTTCAGATGATGGGCATTTTGGTTGTTTCCAAGATTTGCCTGTTACAAATTGTACTGCTATGAACATAGGTGCACAGATGTCACTATGATATGATGTTTTCTGTTCTGCGAAAATTCCCAGTGTTGTTTGTTTTTTGAGACACACTCTTGTTTTGTTTTGCAGGATGGCCTTGAATTCCATATGTATTCCAGGCTGGCCTCAAACTTGGCCTCCTGTCTCGGTCTACCAAGTGCTGAAATTACAGGTGTGAGCTACCAGATCCAGCTTCTTATCTTTATCTTGTTATCCTCGTTGTGCTTTATGTCTAGTCGTCTCCCCAAAGCCTCATGCAATCATGGGGCGGGGACTTCTAGAGTTTGAGACTTGACTCATGATCCACTGGGATTATGTGTTTTAGTACTGATGGGACTATGGGTCTGAGTCCATCCTATTTGGGATTATGGATGTGGCCTAAGGCAGATAGGCTGAGGCAGAGAGCCTGAATGTAGTATAAAGAGAGACAGAGAGACAGACTAATGCTGTTGCGCTGTTGCTCTCTGCTGCTCTGGTTGTTCCGTTTCCTCTAGTCACCATATTGTTGCTGTTCCGCCACCGTGAACTGCTGCCCTCTGCCATGTGCCTCTCTGCCTTGGAGCCGGCCAAATATGAACTGAAACGTCCAGTAACTGGGAGCTAAATAAGCCTTTCCTTCCTTCATTTTGAGTGTGGGGTATTTGTCCCAGCAAAGAGTACAAAGTAACTAAGACAATCCTTTTGGCTGTTTTGGGGTTACTCTGCTCTTGTTTTCATAGCTCCTTAAAGTGGGAATTTAAAAATCTCAAAGTGACATCTTCCTTTTTCAAGTATAAGCATTTAGGCGATGTATTTCCGTCTAAGCACTAAGACACATCTCTGAAGTACTGAGTTATTATAATTTGTATTTTCTTTTCTTTTTGGGGGGGAAGGGGACTGGGGTTCAAACTCACGACCTTGCACTTGCCAGGCAGGCACTTGTGCCACAGAGCTATCTCCCTGGCCCCCTTGTATTTTCTTTTAATTCAAGATATTTTCTAGTTTTCTTTGATATTTTTTGATCCAGGTATGGTGGTGCACACCTATTATCCCAGCACTTGGGAGGCTGAGGTAGGAGGACTGGTGCGAGTTTGAGACCAGCCTGGGCTACAAAAGTGAGCTCAAGGCCAGCCTGAACTGCATAGGGAGACTCTGTCTCAAAAAGACCAAAAAAAAAAAAAAAAAAAAAGAAAAAAAAGGGATTTTCCTTTCTTTTTCTTTTGGAGCTGGAGATTGAACCCAGGCCTCTTGAATGCTAAGCACGTACTCAACCACTGTGCTACCCCCTCAGTCTTGAGATTTCCTTTTTGACCTATGGGTTATTATGCTGCTTAATTTCCAAATATTTGGAGGTTTTCCAGCTATCTTTCTGTTATTGATTGCTAGTTTAATTCCATTATGAGCAGAGAACATACCTTGTATGATTTTAAGGCTGTAACATTCATCGAGGTTTGTTTTATGACCTTGGATATAATCTATCATAGAAAATGTTCTATGTGCATTTTGAGAAGAGTGTATATTCTGTTCTTATTGGATGAAGCGTTCTTTCTGTAAGTGCCAATTGGATCCAGTTGGTATATGGAATAGTTTTGTTCTTTGTATTTGCCGATTTTCTGTTGACTTATGCTCTTGATTTCTGAGAAGAGTGTTTAAGTCTCCAAGCATAAGTGTGGATTTGTCCAACTTTCTTTTTGTGTCTATCAGCTTTTGTCTCATGAATTTCATGGTCCTTTTGCTAGGTGCTCATACATTAAAATTGCTCTGTATTCTTGGGGCATTGGCTTTAAATTACTAAGTATTTATTTTCTTTAATTACCCTTGCTCTGAAATCCCTTTTGTCTAATATCAGCATATTCTATAGTTCCTTGAATGAATATATTTTTCTTTTTTTTTTGGTGCAGGATCTCACTATGCAGCTTGACTTGTAGTCATCCTCCTGTTTTCAGCCTCCTTAGATTACAGGTGAATTACAGGTGTGTACTACCGTGTCCAGACTTGTGGCCAGCTCAGCGTGCTTGTGGGTAGGGCCAGTGCAGCATGTGGTGCCAGGGATCAAACCCCAGCCCCCAGGATTGCCTCAGCAGGTGCTTAGTCTGCTGAGCTATCTCACTGACCCTTACTGTTTCATTCTTTAACTTGTTTTCCTTGTGGTGCTGGAAATGAAGCTAGGGGTGCTCTGCCCCTGAGCAACACCCCCCCATCAGCGTTTTATATATATATATATATATATATTTTTTTTTTTTTTTGCGGGACTGGAGTTCGAACTCATGACCTTGCACTTGCCAGGCAGGCACTTGTGCCATAGAGCTATCTCCCTGGCCCCAGCCCTATATGTTTTGAAATAGTATTTGCTAAGCTGCCCAGACTGGCTTTGAATTTTCTTTTTGGCCTTGAATTTTCAATCCTGCTGCTTCAGCCTTCCTAATACCTGGGATTACTCATGTGTGCCTCCTATGTCAACTCTTAAGAAACAGAATTATAGAGGCCAGGGAGATAGCTCCATGGCACAAGTGCCTGCCTGGCAAGTGCAATGTTGTAAGTCTGAACCCAGGTCATACAAAAAAAAAAAAAAAAAGTTGACATAAAATCCACATAACAAAGCTTAGGTAACCACAGGGACCATGGTTTGATCCCTGGCACCACATGCTACACCAGCTTCACCCCAGGGCAGGCTGAGCCAGACATAATAAAAAATAGAAAAATTAAAAAAAAAATCCACATAATATATAGTTGACCATTGTAATCAATTCAGAGCTTGTACTTCAGCTGTTTAATTATATTCAGAATGTGCAACTATCATGCTTATCTAACTCTAGAACATTTCCACCATTTTGAAAAGAAACACTGCATTCAACCGGCACTCCTCACTTCCCTTTCCTAAGAGTCTCCCCATTTGCTTTTTCTTTTTGACTCTGGGGCCTGACCCCAAGTCCTTTGCACTGAGCTACATCCCCAGCCTTTTTACTTTGAGACATAGTCTTGCTAAGTCTTTGGGTTGCCCAGGTTGGGCTCAAATCTGTGATCCTCCCACCTCAGACTCCCAGAGTGCTAGGATTACAGGCATGCACCAGTACATGTGGCCTCTACTTTGCTTTTTATTTCCATGAATTTTCTATCCTGGACATTTCATATGAAGAATCATGCCACATGTGACCTCCTTAGATTGGTGTTGTTCACTTAGCATGCTTTCATGGTTTATCCATGTTGTAGCATGTATCAGTACTTCATTCTATTTCATGGATGGATAATATTTAATTGCATGTGTATACCTCATGTTGTTTATGCAGTTTTCAGTGGTTGGACATTTAGATGGTTTATGCTTTTCAGTTATTATCAATGATGTTGCTATGCATATTTGTGTGAGTTTTTGTTTGAACACCTGTTTTCAATTCTCTTCAATTCATACTTCAGCATGGAATTGCTACGTCATATGTATGCTTAACTTTTTAAACAGTCTATGTTTAACTTTTGAAGGAACTGCCAAACTGTTTTCCTCAGCAGATGCACATTTTACATTCCCACTAGCAAGGTAGAGTGGTTCCAATTTTTCCACATCCTTATCAACACTTATGTTCTGCCTTTTTAAAAAGTATAGCCATTCTTTCCATTTTTTTATTTTTTTTTGTGAGCAATTTTTTATTATTTTTTTAATTTTTTTTTTTTTTTTGGTGGGACCGGGGTTCAAACTCACAACCTTGCACTTGCCAGGCAGGCACTTGTGCCACGGAGCTATCTCCCCAGCCCCTATTTTTTTAATTTTTAATAAGAAATAACAATGTAATAGTTTCAAAACACGTTAGTGCATTCATAATAATTGATACATTGAATATTGTTGTCCTCATAGTAGTTATACAGAGTTCAGGGTATAGACATGATAAATTTTCTAATCTATATTAGTAAGGGAGGAAAAAAAGAAAAACAACAACAAAAAAATTTTATCTTCTCTTTGTACAAAGAGGGAGTACTTGTATACATAGTCCAATGTTCCATAATTGTAGTGGGATACCGGTGAAACTGGCAATGTTGGAGGCTGTTGGTATAAGCCTCTTACAGCTCATCATACTAATCTAGCTCTGCGTTCTATGCCACGTAATTAAGATTTTCTGCTGGGTGATCAAGGGCAAGTTAAGGCCAGACCTGTATAACAGATCATTCATCTTTTGTATCTTCCAGGGTCAAATCCCCTCAGGATTAACTTTGGAACTTTGTAGAGCTGTTGCCAGTGTCAGCCATCGGGACAAATCACAACCATTGCTTGACCAGTTTGCTCTATGTGAAAGCCTGAGAGAATGTCCTCTCTCTAGGTGACTCTCCTTAGGCACACTACACTTCATTTATCCTTTTCCTCTGAGGTCCCTTAATCTCCTTGAACAGAAAATTTGGGAAACCTCTGATTTATAGGATGTTACGGCACAGGTTCTCTTATGTCCCGAGTCCTCACTGACCTTAAAGGGCTAAGGCCAAATGTTGGCTATCCTTGTAGCCCTTCTTTTTCTCCAATTTTTGGTCTGTTAACTTACATCCTCAACCCTCGAGCAGAGAAGCTTCATGATACTATTACTCTATAACATAGGTAATTAAGCTTAACATCACTGTCTTTCTGAGTATCAAACATCTTAGACTTATCTTGCAATTGGTATTTTCTGTCAATCATTAATATTCTAATAAATCTCTAGAATTTGATAAAAGCATTTACACATTTTTACACAGACATTTAGAAATCCAAAGATGTACAAAATTGTAGCCTGTCAAGTGTGTGGCATTTTGCCTAGTCACTTACTCTCACTTAATACCCTTTTTTGTTAACCAACCATATACTTGAGAGAGAGTATAGCAGTAACTGAGTTTACATTGGAAGCAGTACACATCTAAAAGACCAGAACAACACGCATTCCAAGCATAGTTCCTGTGTTGCACGCTGCTGTCATCAATGAGAAATACCTTTTGAAGGTTCCTAGGACCAATATTGAATTCATCCTGTGTACATAAGTGTATGGTTTTGCTCCTGCTATGTTTCCTCTCTTTTCTGTTTCCAGTCGCTTTGTTGTTTAAT